>JACWBX010003441.1:46611-62364 GCA_014622435.1 Polypedilum pembai
TACAATTTGATTGTTAAAGAAAATTGACAATCGGATTGTAAAAATTGACAACATTAATTGTCATCGCTATTTTAACAATGCAAATTGTGAAATTTTGTATTGAAATTACAATTTAATTGTTGAATTTTTTTTGAGTGTGTAAAAAATTAAGAAATGATGAATTGAATTTCTATTTAATGAAGATTGGAAGAAGTTAAATGAATTTAACTGATATTTTATTTAACTTTGATTTATTCACTTAACTTATGCTTCTTTTGCTTTCTTCTTTTTTTCAAAATATATTAAAAAAGCTTCAAATTGACTTTAATAAACAAATAAATTCAATTCTTTATTTTGTTATGAAATAAAATGAATTTTTCTAATCTTGAACTTAATTTTTACTTCTTCAACTATCTTAAACTCAATTCTATTGTATCACTAGTTTATTATAAGATATAAAAGCTCACAACGCAGTAAAAATATAAAATTTCAATCTAGAAACATTCATGGAAAAATTTGAAAACAAAACTACACCGCACCCTAACAAAAATTATTTCGAATCAAATTCAATCGTTTTTCTCATATTAAATTCAAAAGAATTTCCCCTTGAATTTCATATGTGTTCCTTGAGCTTGAAACATTAAATGTTTATCAACATCGTTTGTGTTTGATATTTTATCATTTGCCATTTAGCCTGACTTTGCACAAAAATACCTTTTGGCATGATCAACTATTTTGCTATTCACATCTCGTTGCCTTCATTGTCATCATCATCATCACTGTGTGTATGGTTTAACCTGCTTGTAAAAATCTCGTTGTTGTCGTCTCTAATCATCAAGCGCACAAGAGATTCGATTTCAATTTCTCTCTGTTGATTTTAGCAAGCTATGATGCTTATCGTTTTACCTGCCTCAATTTTCTTCTTCTTTTCTCGCATTTCTCCCTTAGCTATTTGGTTTTAATAAACGTCGAGGCAATGTTTTGATATGAAGGAAAGCTTTAAAGCGTAAACCTCAATTTCACACACTGCCTGCTTGCCTGCCTGCCTGCCTGCTTCTATCTTTCCCTGTCGGTTCTAGATAGACAGCTAGATGTGTGTTTGATAGTGGTTTGAATTTTTATCATCTCACACACACACACACGAGAAGGACGATGATTGAGAGAGAGAAAATTGAAAATTTGCTTGATTTCGTACACAAAACCATTATTTGTGGATTGATGTTGATGTACATTGTATGCAATTGCAATTGATTGATTTTTGATTGCACAATTTAATTTGTTACGGCATTTGATAAGCTTTAATTGCAGTTGTCTTGTTAAGGTAAAAAGAGTAACGGCAGCAACAACATAAAATGCAATAAATCAATTAAGTATAAAAGAGTATGGCATTGGGCAATTATAAAGTGAAATAAATCAATAACCGAGTGGGACATGTTTTTGTGTTTGCATTTAGCATGTCGTATAAGAAAAAGCATTCCGGGGAAAAAAGTGATTTATAATCAACGCAATTGTATTTTCTCTTTCTCTCTCTTTTTTGCTTACTTTATTCAAAGGAAAATTCTTGAAATTTGTTGACTTTTTGTTTTTAGTTGAAAAAAATAAAGCAACTTTTGTTGTGTTGCAATTATGTTTTCAAATTTTCCGTTAAAATTTAATTGAAAAATTTAGCTTTTTAATAAAAATTCAAAACTCTTGAGAATCATCCTTTTATTTCTTTCTCACAATAGGACAATATATAAATTATTACCATTCGATCAACCAAGATGCAATTTGTAATTTTCAATTTCTCTTCTGTAATTGAATTTTTCTCTCCTCTATCCTCTCTTATAGTGTAATTAGAAGTTTCTATTGCGACTACAACCAGCAGAAAATGTTAGTTGTAATCAAGTCAAGATGCATGTTGTTAACAATGTGAGTGCGATTTGATACAGCTATAGAGCAATGTCATAACATGAGAAATTTAATTTTTCATAATTCTAAATTATGTGTGCAGTGCAATGCAATGAAATGAGTGGCATATGAGACTTCAATGACGTTCATTCATACATGTATGCATGTATGGAGGGTGTAAAGCAGAGAGAAAGAGTGTGTTAATAACGAGAAAAGGATGCAGTAATTAGTCATATTAGTCCAAGTGTCATAATGTGTGAGGATAGTTGATATATAAGGGTGAATAGGAGATTGAAAAAGTATGAAAACTGCCACAGATTTATTATCAAAGTGAAGCTCGAGTCTGTGTAAAAGACCGATAAGACCTGTTTTGAATTTTTGAAGACTTCTCAAATATGAAAACAGGTAGAGTCAAATTAATTAAGAAAAAGTTTGTATTTATTTTAAGATTTGCAATTCTTCACTACTTATAGTATTTTCAAAAATTCAAAAGTTGTTTATAATTAGAAAGCAAAAATTTAGAGATGAAAATGAAGCAATTTTTAGCAATTTTTGTGATTTATTTTTGACCATTTATAGTGATTTTAAGCGATTAATATTGATTATCATTTGGCTGAATTGTGTTTATTTCTACATCTTGGCCAAAACTTTCTTTTCGATGATCTAAATGCAATTATTAAAAGAACGATTCATTGTAAATTCTGCCAAAAATTTGATAAGTCTATAAACATTTAAATAAAAAAAAACTTTATGATTAGAAAACTCTATACTAAGAGCTAAGTGTCAGAATACATAACTATTAGTGCTGAGCACCAAAGCACTCAAGCATTAATGCCTAGCACTAAAACACATCAAAGTGTAAGTGCTGAGCACTTAAATATTGTTTTTAATAAAATTGACATGAATTTATATTTAAAATACATAATGAGCTACTGTGAGTAGTAATGGGTTACAATAGATATTGAGTCAAACCAAAAAATCATTAAATTCGTAAAAATGTTTTATTTACCTAAATTTTTCCTTCAATATAAAAAGTGTCTCAAGAAGGAAAGAAAATTCTTCTGGAAAGGACAATGCCATTATCATTGTGTGCATTGTTAGCAGTAAAAATTCCTCGCCACTTCACATATTTTTTTTTCGCAACATTCATAGTGCTTCTTATTTCTTCATTCATTCCTCATCATGCCTTGAAGCGATGTCATATAACATGAGTGAAAGAGCAAGAAGAGAGAGAAAGAGAAAAAGTCCTTATGACATGAGGATATGAGAAAAATGAAAGAGATTCATAGGACGCAATGAAGAGAAGAAGAAAATATGCTACACAAAAAGAATCTTATCACTACTATGTAGTAATGCCGTCTGAAAAGCAACAAATGTTATTATTATTATTTTTATTCTTTTATAAAGAGAAAGAGAAGAGAATGAGTTGCTCAATTTATAGTACTAGATCAACATTGCGCAAATAAGAAGAAACTTTTTTCTCTCTCACCGTTCTCTCATATTCTCTCTCGTCTCTCATATAACAGAAAATATTCGTAAAAAAATGCAATTCAACACTCGTCTGTCGGTTGATTACTTAGTTGCTTTTATTTTTTGTAACCGTGCGGACATGTTATTGTAAAATCGCTGTAAAAGGAGAAAAGAAAATAAATAATTTTTGAATTTATTGATGAAAGAAAGGAAAAGAAAGAAAAATTAAATTTGTGAATTTTAATTTTTTTTGGAAAATAAAACAATTAACAGTGAAAGGTGAATGTCATGGACTAAAAATAAAAAAAATCTTTCTAATATACAGAACAAACTTTTAAAGAGAAAATATTTTTTTTGTACTTAAACTTTAATTTACACACCACGAAGAATGAAGAAAATATTTTTTTGTGATATTGATTTTCGCCTCATGAAACTAGTCTGAATGGAATGAAGGAGAAAAAAAATAATAATTTAATCAGTGTGGAGGCATATTGAGATTTATTCTAGTCGAATGGATGGAAGAATCAAGAGCAAAAAACATAACATATTTTAATTAAATTCATGGCAATAAATTAACATTTTCAAAGGCATAAATATATTCTGGAAAATACCTACCAGTCGCTTTTTTCCTTTATTTTTCTTCTGTCTCTAGCCAAAGCATAAAATTAAAGTCAAAAGAAAAAAAACCATTAAGGAAAAACACAGAGAGAAAAATTTCACAACCCTTTTTCACATTATGCCATCAACATTAGACCCTAGAGAGAGAGAGAAAAAAAAAAGTTATCTACCTACTCTATAATAGCAGGAATAATAAAAAACTACAAAAAACTAAATTGATTTTAAATACAATTTTTGCATATCATTATTTTCATCAAAAATCCATTTCGTTGAGCTTTTGTTAAATGTGCCTGACTGATATTGACGCTTATGTTTATTTATTTTACTGCCGCCTCTATTATTATTAATAAAAAACCTACCTTTCTATCTATCTCTCTATATCTCACTCTCTATTCACGGGATTTGCCTCAATTGAATTTTTATCCAATAGACATGGACGTTCGCTTTAATCAAAACAGGCTCGTTATATATAGTGCTTCTGTGTGTGATAAATTGATTGAAAAACTGATTGAAAATTGTTGTTTTTATTCTCTTCTATCTTCTCTCTATTCCTGGCTATCTAACTAAAAATGCAGATTTTTAAATAAAGTTCAATGCAAAAGAGAAAGACACAGAAAAAAAAGAAAATTTTTAAATTGAAATTTTCCAATTAAATTTTATTAGATTTATAAAATAAATTGGTGTTCTCATGATAATGATGATGAAATAATGGTTTTGTATGAATGAAGAAAATAAGAAATAATAGAGTGTTTGATTTAGTTTTATTCTTAAGAGAAGTGTTTAAATTGTTATTTGATTTTGCAATGAAAATTTTTTGTTGCGAATTTGTTTTGAAAATATTTTTGAGGAAAAAAAAACTTTATTGAAATTTTCAATTATTTTAAAGAAAAATGTGAAATTTGTTTAAACATTTTTTTTTACCATTTCAGTGTGAATTATGATGAATTTTCTTAAAAAATTTTAGCTTCAGCTCAAAAAATTAACTCGATTAGTTTTAGTTACAGACAAGAGTGAAGAATAGTTTCATACAAAGTTTTAGGGTTTCTGGTTGGTTACTGTTTTCGCTATCTAAAGTTGTTTTCTCTTGTTTTTTAAAAAAGTTCAAAAACAAAAAATTTAAAATTTTGAAGAAAAAAGTCTTTTTATAACAGTTTTAATTTAATTAGTCTCATAACTAATCAAATTATTTACTAATTGATTAAGATAATCAAATTTATAAGAGAGGAAAATTTGAGAATTTGTTACAGTTTAAATTAGTTAGCAACATTTGATAACAACAACAAAATCAGCTGTTTTAGTAATAAATTTATTTAGCTCTTTAAGAAACTGCTTATTTTTGAAATTTCTTAAAATATGAAAATAAAGTCAATTGCCATAAAATACTATAAAAATTCACTAAATAGCAAAATTTTATTCATTAAATTCATGCCAATTAAGTTATAAAATTTTTCAAGGGAATTTATCTTTTGATACTTAAAATAAAGTATTCATTGAAAAATTTGTAAAAAATAGAAATTTATAAATGGATGCGAAAAAAATATTATCAAAAAAATTTTTGATACTTTTCATACAAGAATAATTTCTATTGACTACTCTCATCAAGAGTTCTAACACCTTGAAATTTATATGAAAAGTATCAAAAATATTTTTGATATTTTTGTTGCGAAGTTCGCATTTCTTGAAATTTCTAAAAAATTCATAATGAAAATTTTATTTTTCTCAGTTAATGATTTTCTAAATTTTATTGAAATTTTTAAATTTATTCTAAGGTCTGATAATTCTTTGACTTCAGTCTGTTTTGACTAGTAAAATACAAATAATTTTGATTCAGCCATATGAATGAAAATATCTCTTGATAGCAAAAATAGAGTAAACATTAACACTGAAAAACTTTGTATGAAACTATCAAAAACTTTTTATTAATTTATTAGAAATTTTTGATAGAATTGTTTTTCCTTTGAATAAATCGAAGAATTTTCAATTCATTAATTAAAAATTTTCAATTGAATTTTGAATTTTTGTATTTTTAAAGAAAACAAATATTTTTATTTTGCTGAACAAAGTTCATAAGTTGTTAGTTATTTGACTATAAATTTTTATATTTCCTTTAAATTTTCTTCAAAAACTTACAAAATTTCATTTCACTAAATCAATTAGTAAAAAAATTACCTCATAAATCAAACTCTCAATCATTTCCGGCCTGCATTTTTGAAATGTAAACAATTTTAAATTGCTTCTCGATAAAAATAAAAGTTTGTTCTGTATACATCAGTGAATCGATAGTGAATTGAAGATATTTAATTAAAAAAATTTATTTTTCTTTTCTCTCTTTCTTTTTTTTCTCTACTCAATAAATAATTTCATTAAAGAGTGTTAGGAGCAAGCAGAGGGATTGCCAGCCTAAAGAGATAGCAAAAAGAGATTATAAATCAATGAATGGATTTCTCAATTGGAAAAAAATTAAAACAATCAAATTTGAATTGAATTTCAAATAGAAAAACAAAGAAACCAGAAGAAGAATTGTGTTTTGTGCTCAAATTTCTGTGTGGATTAAACAACAAAAAAGAAGAAGATTTAAGAAATTGGAGATTTTTATTCTCTGTGTTTTTGTGCGTGAGAGCAAAGAAAAGTGTTTATTTGTGCGGGCTTAAAAAATTTATTGTCGGCATTTTACAATTAAAAAGATTAAATAAAAGAAATTCAGAAGTGTTTCGTTGTCATCAACAAGAAAAATAAACAAACAAGACACAGACAAAAAATATCACTTTAAAGGCATCAGAATTTCCGTTCAATGTGTGTTTTGAATAAAAATAAAGAAAAAAAAATCAATTAATCAAACATAAAACAGGAATTAATCAATTAAAGGTTTTAATTTTTTTGCTCTGATCTGTGTTTAAAAAATAAATGTGATGTTCAGTGTGTTGTTTTCATTATCAAAATAACAACAGAGAAAAAAAAAAATTTCATGTCAAAAATTGTGCTCAACTGTGTGTTTGGCAATTTTTTAATCATTCAGTAGTAATCAATTAAAAAATATCACAGAATTTATCAACCACACATAAAAAAAGATAAATAGTGAAGTGAAATTTTTGAAATATTGATTTTAATTAAATTTCTCTCTCTCACTTTATGTGGATGACCAAATGCCATCATTGCAATTAAAATAAATAAAAACAAATGTGAGTGAGAGAACAAAAATAATTATTGCGAAAGAGACCTTTTTGAAATTTTTTTATTTTTTATTCTCGCTTGTGTCGCATATAAAACGCAGACGAGAAGAATATTAGCAACGGTTCATTTAATCGGATATCAGCAGCAGCAAGCGAGGATATTGGACTAATTAAACACTTTTTTTTCCAAGGGGTAAGTCCACTTCTCTCGCTCTTTTTTTTAATTCAAATAAATTGGGACGCTTATGGTAGTTAATTGCTCTGTGTGCAAAAAAAGAAAAATTCTCGGGTATGAGAAAAAAGTCTATTGTTTTAATGAAGTGAAAATGTGGATTTGTGGTGATGAAAAATTATCGATGTACGGGTGGATTGCTGCTTCAACTATGAGAAAAGAGGTCAACTATTGATTTCATGGGAAGGATAATGAAAATTGGAATGAATTGTGTTCATGTCATGAGTAAATTGAAAATGGATTAGAACAAGAGGAAAAGGGTTTAGAAAAATACAAGCTGTCCATTGTCATATCAAAGATGATCTTTGATTTTTGTTTTTCAGCTTTAAAAGGGAATAATAGAATTTCTTTGATATTTCCGTTATGAAATATTTTAAATAATTTTTAAGTGATGCGAAAACTAATTGATGCAAAAGAAAAGATGCAAACAAATTGTAAACAAAAATAAAAGAAAATTTGTTGAATTTAATTATTTAAAGTTTTTAAAGTTAAAGTTTGTGATTGGAAACATCATAATCAGTATAATTCAATTTAAAAAAAGTATTCATCAAGAGAATAAATTCGAATATTTCCATTAAAATTCAATTTCAAAAGCAAACAAAGAATTTCCTAAAATAGTCTTTCTATTTAATAATTTAATGAATTTATCTTTGTGAAGAATGCTTGAAATTGTAAAATAAAAGACCATCAACACTTTCAAGACAAAACATTCTATTATTTCGTGATTTATGTCAAGTATTTGGCCTTTTGCTTTTTCTCCTTTATCTCTTCATGTTCTTTTATTGATTTGGGCTTTGAATATTCTACAAAATGCACCCAAGCAAATGGTCATTCACCGACCAATAACAAATGATTGATAAAATCTGTCTCTTTTATTGTGTTGTGAAATTAATAAGCACTTTTCTTTCTTTGCCACTGAAAATGAATTGAATACAAAATGTAGGGTTTGGTTCGATAAAATCTATCATTCATGTCTTCATATTGCCTAAATAATGTATATTGTGGCCCAAAGCTAGCTAGAGTGAGACCATTAAAAAACTGATTTGTCAGTCAACGCCGCTCGCAAATGTCGGCAGCTTTCAATCTCTTTTTTACGATTACGCGCGCCCAAAAAGAGTCAATTTCTGTGAATGAAATTGAATTATTCGCATAATGGCTAAGCGACATTGTGTGGTCATTTGAGATTGAGATAATTAATTACTCAAGAGTTTAGAGAGTAGTCAGAGAGCCAGAGAAAGAGCTAATTGCCTTAGCGAGCCTGAATAAATTTGTGTGTGTATGCGATTCTTATCAATGGTAAATTTCCTCTTTTATCTCATGACAGACAGCGACAGCTAAGCAGAATTTCGTTCATTTTTCAATCTGTCAGGAAGGCAGTTTAGTAGATGGATGAAGACATCAAATATATATAAAAAAATTCACATGAGAGGTAAAAAGGATGTGATGTCGCATTTATCTAAAATCAGCGTTCACTAGAAAGCCCAACAAAAAAAATGTTAATGACATCTTCAGACATAAAAATATGTTTTGATTGATGGCTGATAAAAAAAATTTCGTCTCAATGCATTATTCTTTAAGTGGGGTATCATAGACATCAGAAGAATGAATTTAAAATGCTTGAAATGACATGGATATGGCATTTAAAGAGATTTCTTTTTTGAGATTGCTCTTGTTCTTTTTTATGCATTCACTTACTTTACTCTTTCTTTCTTCTTCTTTATTTCCTTTTGATCAGTAAAAAAAGAGAGAAAGAGAGAAAGGAAAAGCAAAGATTGAAGTGAGATTTTGTTTTGTTGTGTAATGTCAATGATTATAATGTACTTATTTTACTTGAAGTAAATTTCAAGGTGGAGTTACTTCTTCTCGCTGAATTAATAATCTATCAATGTCTTCCATTAATTTATTACACTTAATGACAGAGAGTGAACAAATTGATTCGTTATGAAATCAATAATTCCGTTATAATTCAAAAAAATTTTATATTAACCGTTAAAATTAAATAAAGACCTTTAACTGTCTATTACACTCCATTGCCATCTAAAGAGTGAAGCCTAAAAAAGTTTCATACCCAAAAAATCAAATCGATTGGGAAAAGAAGAAAAAGAGAGCAGCAACAACAAAAAAAGAAATGGATGCTGAATGTGAAGGGCATTTAAGAAATTGAATTGTTTATACATTCGTTTGTCAAAGCGAATGACTGTCAAAAGTGTCAATCAACCATTCAATTTTGTACTCTGAACTTATGAAATTCTGAAAACTCTCAATTCACAGTTCGCTCAAAAAGAGTCGGTTGAAGGCGCACAAAAAAGCGAAGCGATTAAATCCGATAATTGATTCATTGACCGAAATCAGTTTTGTAGCTCTGTCAAGATTTTTTTTTTTTGCTGCTCTTCCCGCACGTCGTTCTAATTTTTGTTCCCTTTTTGTTCAGAATGCGACATTCAATTTTTATAGATTGGTAAATGCTTTAATTCCATCCGCTTTGACGCTTGTCATCATTAAAGTTTCAATATTCTCGACTCCACAATGAGAAAAGTTTCCAGTCTAAAATGACGAATCGTAAATTGTTTGCGCTTGTCTAAAAAGAATTTCAAATCTAAAAATTGAGTTTCAATGAATATGTCAATTTTTTTTCTTTTGTATCAATGACGTCACGATAATCTTTTAATACCCTAATTCTTTTTTCTCTTTTTCTTTTGTGCGTCTAATAAGGCACACATCTGAGCACTGAATGACTTTCACAATACACAAAATTGATTTATTGTGTCAAACATAAAAGACCTGAAAAAATTTAATCAAATATTTGCATTAAAAGACAATTTTGACAAGAAAATTTGCATTTGCTGCTGTATGACAATCAACTTTTATTTTTTTTGCATTTTATAGAAATTCGACAAACTAACAAAAACTTCTTTTCTCTCCCTTAAAAAATTATTAAATGTGTCTTTGCCTGAACAGTGCAAACATTCTAACATGAGAATTAAATTGAAATGTTAAAATTGGGACAAACATGAAATAATTCTATTATTTGCATCATCATCTTTGTTGAGTTAGAAGTTTTCTTACCGAGGTAGGATAAAAGTCAATTGAAGGCAAATTTATATATAGAAAATCACTGTATAGAGAGGAGAATAACAACCCTTATCCTAAATGCAAGGAATTATCATGCTAGAGTTCTTTTTGAGGTATTAAGAATGAAGAATGGCAAAATGTTGATTTAAGTTTAGGTAAAGACTGACTTTTTCTAGATAAATATTAAAGTTTTTAAAAATAACGGTTTTTTGAAATTTGAAATTTTTGTTTAAAATTTGTCTTAAAATTTTGAAATTACTTAAAAACTTTATGATTTTAAGTTTTAGAACTTTTCAACTGTAAAAAAATTTATAGAATTTCAATATTTATCTTTTAAAGAAGTTTTAAACTTCTATCAGTTTCTTATCCTTGTTCTTTTCATTCCTTGCATCTTTTCTTCAAGAGCCGCATGAAAAATTCCATTATAAAAATTACTGCAAATTCATTTTTACCTTTTTCTTCAGCTTCTTTTGCTTCTGCTGCTGCTGCTTGTTGTTTGCCTCTAAAAATCACATAAAGCAGACGAATAAGGAAGGAAGAAAACTTTTTAATATGGAATGTGTTCTTTTTATTCACTCTTTAGAAGGAGAGTAGGAAGCGAACGAACCGTTAACCTGAAAGGGACACACGTAAAAACATTTTCTTCCTTCATTCTCTGGCGACAAAGTTTTCCGTACCTTTTCGTACAAATTCCTTCTGCCTCGTCTTCGTTGTCGTCATTGTTTGGGCAAAAGTAAAGTTTTTTTTTGCTTGCCTTGAAAAGAAAATTCCTTTAAAAAAAAAGGGGAGAGAGAGAAATTATTATTAATTTATAAGCAGTCAGAGAGAGAAGAAGCAGCAAGCAACACGAAATGGTTTGGTGAAAAATCAACATGAAAGTGTGTGCATAAGAAAGTAAAGCACGAATAGAATATTTATCAATTTCCACACACAGCAGCAGCAACCAGCAGTGAAACGTGCAAGAGGAAAGAGAAAAAAGGAAAATAAATAACATTTCTGGATGTTGCACATACACGTAAGACATTTCACAGGTTGCATTGAGCACGCGATGTTTGTTTCGTGTACAAATGACGTCTCAACTCGCTCGTACAGGTTCGAGGTCGTTAAAAGTGGCGATAAACGACAACCACAATTCCCATCTGCTACCACCCTATAGAGAGCAGTTTATATTTGCTTCCTAATGCCTTCTTAACGAACATCTTGCGATGTTTTCAGTGAGGATGAGAAGAAAAACAAAAAATGTATTTTAAGGGTAATAATGTGGCCTTAAAAACAACAAAATTGCTAAAAAAGAAACTTTTACTCCAAACAGCACGAGGGAGGAAGAAAAGAAAAAAGAAAAATTAATGTTGGAAAAATATTTTGATGGTGGTACGATGCTAATTTTGCTTTTGCTCGTTCATAACAACAAACCATCATCATCTATCTAAAAATGAAATGAAATTCATTCAATTCATCTTCATCAAAATAATTATGAGGAAGGAAAATTTCTTCTGAGTATTGCATGTATGAAAATCAGGCCATATCGTGATTTGTTGGCAAAATTCAATTATTTCCATCACCTTTTGCCATTTTACATAAATTAAACATTTAAACAAATTCACGCAAACAAATTATGAGCGTGCAGTTTCTAAATAGCTTGTTCCTGTGTTCTGTGTGTGTTCTCTTCTCATTTCCTGAACTGCTTCAACTTTCTATGTCATGTTTTATTTTATACATACAAAAAAAGCATTAATTATACATTTTTAGTCTCTCTCGGCTGTGTTTTTTATGTAGATTGAAAGCACTTTTTTTTTGATGAGCAGAATGAGCAAGAATATATTTTGTATATTGCGGTATTAATGGAAAAATTAGAATGAAAAGCATGTAGCAGATTTATATTTACGCGAGGTCGAACGACTTTGTATATACACGATGACTTTGTATGTGTAAAAGGAAGGAGGAAAAAAAAGATGTTTTAATATTTCCTTATTTTATTTTTTTATTTCACGCAACCCTAAACGATGGCGGCTGAAAATGCTGCTTTTTTAGGCTGAATAAAAGATATTGAAATTTGCGTTGTTAGGCACTTTTTATTTACTGTTTATGTGTTGTGATTTCTAGAAAATACCTAGAAAGTTAAATTTTTGAAATTAATGTTAAATTTAATTTTAACGGAAAAAATATTTTTGAATTATTAAAAATCATTTCAAACGTTTTTCGTAGGCTTTTCTTAAGGATTATTTTTCTAAATAAATGAAAAGTTTGATGTAAAATTTAATTTTGAACATAAAATTGAAAATTTAAGAAAATATCAAAGTTTTAAAATCCAGAATTTCAGCTATTTTTAAGAAATCATTGAACCATTTGAATTATTTATAAGTGAAACTGCGGAAGATAAAAAATTTTGTTTCTTTATTTTACTTTTTATTTTGTTATTTTTACCTAGAAATCTTTTATTATTTCTTATTTAAAATAAATGAAAATATAACATAAACTAAATTTTTAAATTTTGCAAAAATTTGAAATTTTAAATCTGATAATTTTAAAATTTTTTAATGACCGTTATTTTTAAGCATAATCAATTTCTTAACTTCTTTCATTTAATAGAAGAAGGATAGAGAAAGAAGTGAATAAAAATAATTGTTTCTCAGCATACACAAAAGAATAAGAATGAAAGAGAGAGAAAGAGAGGAAAAATTGCGCACGCAAAAAATGTTAAGGAAATCTGTCAGTTTAATTATGGTTAGGGATTTAATTAAAAAACTTTTAGCTCTTTTTTTATTCATTGAATGTTGAATATGCATGGACTGTAGGCTCCTAAAGTGCTGCCGCATTATGTGTGCGTGCAAATGTAATAAATTCAGTTCAAGACATAACTCACGAATCTCATCCTGGTCAGGTCTCAATAACAACAAGTGGAAAAATCCCATTCATTACCTGTATGCGCGAGTGAGAAAGAAGCCACAACTCACAAACAACCAAAGAGAGATTATAAAGTGAATTTATTGCAATTCATGTACTTCACTGACTCTGAATACTTGTAATAAAATCAAAATACACAGTTTCGCGGTTCATGGGATTTAATTTAATTTCATCATTTTTCTTCTCTCTTTCTCTATCTCCCTTCTGCTCTTCTTTTTTCATTCCTTCCTTTTTTCGCAATGCCATGTCATGCATTATAGCAATTTATTTTAAAATTAACTGCTGCTCTTGCTCTTGCTCTCCGAAAATTGATGTTAATTTAATTTAAATAACAATTTGTTAAAAAATTATCTGTTTTCATTCTTATTTGAAGAAGATAAAGAAGAAGACGAATTCATGTCTGCAATATGCGGGACTGAATCTAACTATGTAGTTGGTCTGTTTATTTATAGTAAACTGCTGTTACTCTTACTGCTATCCATGAAGAGCAGTTTTACATCATCACTTGACTTTGATCTTTTTCTCATCTCTCGACTCTGTCGACTCAACTCGCACTCTACATTGATTTCAGTCGTGTAATTTTAATTATTTCCGTTTTGTTATTTTGCCTTGAGAATGTCTTTTAATAAGATTTCATTTAGCACTCGAAATTTGTTTTGAAAAATTAGATGCGTTTAGCGTTTCGAATCAACACAATTGAAATTTTCTTTTTTCTTATATACAAAAAATTTAGACTCTAAATTGAATAATAAACATTCATACGGATGCTATATAACAAAATAAAATGGGTTAAATGATCATAAATATATGTGTTTGTGCAGTTGAAGGCAAGAGTCAATTTCAAACATTTTTTATTTTGCGGGCAGAAACTGTTTATGACAGAGAGAAGAGATGGGAAACAATTAACACAGCGAGTAATGAAATTAACTCTCTATTTTTTCTTAGAAAATCATTAAAGCATGCTCCTTCATAAATCACAACAAAATACACATGATAGAGTAGAGAGAGAGAAAGAAATTGTGGTCAGCTATGTAATTTTTCAATCAAAAAGCCAAATTGCGGGCTAAATGCGTATCGACACTTGAAATGTCTGTCATTTTGTGACTGGCATATTTTGAAATTTGATGCTTCTGTTTCTCGAGATTTTTTGAATTACAGAGTTGATTCTTTTGAAAATGAGAAGAAATTTTGAATATTTGAAAATTTACAAAACGACAAAAATTAAAAAAATTCTAAAAATAACAGGAAAACTTTAAGAATTTAATGCTGAATAAAATTTGAAATTTAAAAACTTCAAAATCAGCATTGAATTTTTATAAATTATTGAATAAAATTTTAATATTTCCATAAAAATTAGAAAGCATTTAAATATTGAAAAATAACGGTTTTTGAAAATTCAAATTTTTTTAGTATTTTGAATTTGAAAATTTTACAATAATAATGCATAAAATTACCAAATTATCAAATATAATTAGAAAAATGTTTTCTTAAATGTTTCAAAATAATAATTTGAAATTTTAAAATTATATGCATTTAACCAAATTTTAAATATAAAAAATGCGTTAATTTTAAAGAATAAATCGCGCTCAATAATAAAAATATAAAAATTGAGAAATTGAATAAAATAAAGAAAATATATTAAGTAAGCAATCAATAGTAATAAATTGGCAGAAGAAGCAGAAGCAATTTTTCAAAAGTAAAAACACATGAGGCACCTCCTTTACTGTTTAAGTTATTTCATAAAGTGAAGAGATAAAATCAAAAGATTATTCCCTAAAGAGAGATGATTTATACAAATGAAATTATGTGAAACATAAACAATTTTGAAATCGACAGCCGTTCAGGCACATTTGCTAGAGAGATCTCACAAAGTCGATGTCTGACTTCTTCGTTTGTCCGCTTTTATCTCATTCTTCGTATCTCTCATTTGCTTACTGGAATTTCTTCTTTTCTAAGTATTATTATTATTTAAGATGTGTAAGAAGAAGTTCACACTTTCGTAGAAGAAGAATGCGAAGCAAACAGGCCAAGCGAAAAAAAAAATCTTTTTAATAATGATATTGTGTGATAAAGAGAAAGATGAAATGAGAAGAGAATTTATTATTGCCCTCAAGGAATTTTCTTCACATATTTCATTCTTATACGGCGCTTTTTTCTTCTCTCTCTCGCTCTCGCTCACTCGATTGCCAATTTAACTAATTTTTGTGTTTCTCGCGGGTCGCGATGTTGTGTTATGTGTCACACTAACAAGGCATACTGCTGTTCCTATCAGACAGCAAGCAAAAATAACATCGAATTTAGAAGAAGGTTAATTAACGGAATATTCGAGCTATCGATGTGTAACTAAAAAATTCACAAATCTTCATGTTGTGCTGACAAAATAAAGAAATTTTCTCCTGTTGTTGTCTGCAATGAAGC
>JACWBX010003441.1:78089-103651 GCA_014622435.1 Polypedilum pembai
AGGGATATGGCGGCAAATTAAAGCACGTGCCACAACCATACGTTTCTTTCTCTTTTACTTAAAACAAATTCTGGGGTCTTGTAAAATGGGCGTGAATGAACTAGAAAATTATTTAAAATTAATTTTAAAAAATGAATGCAACAAGAAAGAAGAACATTGCAGAGTTGTTCATTTTTGAACTTTGTCAACATTTCAATTTTATGTTAGAAATTAATTCAAATAGTTATTTTGTTTCAACTCTTCATAACTATTGTTTGATTTAAGATTTAGAACGAAATATTATGAAATCGAATCTTACTAAGAATTAAAAGTTATATATCGATTGAGGGGAAAAAATTCTTTTGAATATTTTTGGCCATTTTAGTTGTGAAACCCAATGCAATAAGATTTTTCAAAAAAATTATACTGAATCATCAAGTTTGAGTAATTTTTTAAGCTCTTTTAGTTGTCAAACTGAATACGAGAACAATTTTTCGTGAAATTATGTTTTCTAAAAAATTAAATTAGTTATTGAAAAATTAATTTTTGTATGAAATTTTTTAAAAGAATTTTAAGACTTTGACAGGAGAAAATTACTTGGAAGTAAAATTTACTTCTGTTTACTTCAGAATGATTTTTCTTCTGGGTTTTGATGAAATTCTAGGGTTCGACAACATGACATAAGAAGAAGAAGAAGAAGTATTATACAAAAAAACAGAAAAAGAAGAAGAAACATACGCATAATTCTTCTCATATGCATGTTATCAAACCCTATTAAATTCACATTCATTGAAATAACCTCTAAGCTGTGCAAAAATTTGCAATAAACAACAACTTTTAGAAAAGTTGTTAGAAATTTTTTTGGTGTTTTAACATAATTCAAAATTAAAAATTCTTTCCCCTTTGATAAAGACTTAATAATAAAAATTTCAACTCTGTAACAATGTGAAAAATATCTTTGACACGAGACTCAGCAATCACTTTTTTTTATTAGCTTTCTTTTTTAATTAACAATTTTTTAAAAAAAAATTCCATTTGAGTCATTGTACACGAGGCTGAACGCGCACTAAAAAGAGTAAATTTAAATAAATTGAAAAAATTACTCACCAAGGACTCATTTAATGCACATACACATACAATGTTGCCGCTGAGTGTGCTTCTGCATAAAAAAATGCAAGTAGGGATGATGCTATTGTACACGCTCGTGATTGTTAATTTTTTTCTCTCTTCTCAACAACAAAATGCTCGCCAAATAAAAATGAAAAACTTACACAATTCACTCTCTTGCTTGCTTGCTTTTTATGCGATGGGAAATTAAAAAAAGGAGAAAACGAGAAAGAAAAAGACAAAAAAGGCAAAAAATACATTATGCATTCTGGCGCTTTTTGTGAATTAAATTTAATGCTCGTTTGATGCAGTGCATTTATAAGATGACATATTTCTTAATTTAAAATGCATAAAATGTGCATTTTATGGACATTGCAATATCTCGCCAAACGCTAACTGTCACCGCTTGCTTGTAATGTTATGTAACTTTGAATTTCATTTTCGTTTCATCTCTTTGCATTCTCGCCGACAACTACATTATTCACTGTCGCATATCAAGTAAGAGAAGAAAAGAAAGAAGTGGCTCAGTTTGGTTCGCTTTTTTTTTGTTTGTTATACACTTTGTGGAATTTTAATATGTGCATTTACTTCATGTTTAATGAAGTGATGAATTTTTCACTGTCTTTTTATTTAAATTCATCTTAAATTTCAGCACTTTATCATTCTTTTATTTTTTAGATGATTCTTCATGAAATTTGTTTTTCATCAAGCAAATTTCAACATTTTTCAAAGCAGAGTTTTAAAAACAAGCAAATTTACTTGTACAAAAGAAAATTTTAAATTTAAGGTACAAAGTAAAATAGCAAAATAAAGTAAATAATATCTAGTCTAAAACAAAGAAATTTAAATAAATTTTTACTAATTAGGAAGATAGAGCAATTTTTTAATTTTCGTTTATACAGGAAATTTGCTTGTTTTTAACAAATCTCTTTGAATTTTAATGAAAATTAGCTTCTTTTAAAGATCAAAATTATAAAGTTTAAGATCAAGTTTTAGTACATAATTTTAAGTTCAAGGTCAAGTTCAAACTTTTTATATCAAGAGATTTTGATATGAAATTTAATGAAATCTCATTCAAAATTTTAAAAATGAATATATTGTCAATTAAATTAATTTTGTTGAAAGTTTTACTAAAGTTAAACTAAACTTCTCAATAAATAATTTACTTGATTCCAACTATTTCATAATATTAAATTCAAATACGAAAATCTTAGATCAAATGCAAATTCAAACTTTTATTGTCAAGTTCAAATTTCAAATTTCAAAAATCTGTTTAAAAAATAGAGTCAAGGACTCAGGAAAAACTTCGGCTTTTTGCAAAATTTCTGCAACATTTAAAGGAACTTCTTTACACTTGACTAGAACAAAAATTGATCAAAAATGAAATAGTATATGTTCTAGACTATAGTTATTTGAAAATATGAAGAGAAAAATTGAATTGAAAAATTGACAATGTCTACAGTTCTTAATGGAAATCAAAAGTTTTTGAAATCTTGTGAAAATCAACAAAATCTTTTTTTGCTAAAAAAAGCTTTTATAAAAAATTCTATAGAAAGAAAGACGTGAGAGAGGAAAAGAAACAATGAATAAATTTGTTGAAAGTGCGAATGAGCAAAAAACAAACACATAAAAAATTCGAAATGATAAAAAATTATTAATTCTGTTCACGTTTCAATTTTAAATTCATAAATCATGAACATACATATACAGAAAAGAGCAAAAGAAGGAGAAGATCCAGCATCAGTGAAGCAGTAGCAGCATAAATAAGAATGGGTGATGAAAGAAGTCTCACTGCATTGCATTTGTGGTTTTTTGAAGTAAACATGCATTCGCTTCTGTTTTTGCGCGAAATTGAGATTTGTTTCATAAATTTTTTCTCTCCTTCTCGTCTGCAAACAACAAAAATTTCATTTCTTCTTCTGCCGTCTTTTTATTATTTCAATTTTCATCTCAGAACAGCATAAACACCTCAATCTCATGCGCTCTCATGAATTTTTCATGCAAATTTAAAATTCGCTACCTGAAAAATAAAAAACAATTTTTATCTGCTTCAGTAGCCTTTACTTAACATAATTCTTCTTCGGTTGCTGCTGTTGCTGCTCGTTGCCCATTATATTCACAGTGTTTTTAACATTTCCATTGATACAAAAAAAAATAAATAAAAAGTGCCGTCAACGAACGGACACGACATGCACTGAAAGGTAAAAGAATGAAAAATCGTGCCGATGAGTGATTGTTGTATAGCGCAGCACGAATACACATCCAGATACACCCAAAAAATGTTCCGATGTCAAGACACAGTTCAGTAGTGTGCAAGAAAGAAAAACCTTTCAATACGCTTAATGTTCGGCAAATGTTCAATGATCTGTGAAAGAGATGAGATTGTTTTCTTTTTGTTTCTTTTCTTATTCATTCTTTAGCAAGCACGGTTATTGCAGTTGATACATATAAAGAATTGTTTGACCTCTTTTGGTAATTTTTTTTTTGAATAAATTTAAATTTTTAGTAAAAATAAAATTTCAATTTTTGAATTCTTTTATTGAAATTTTAATGTTGCTATCAAAACTTGAAATCAATTTAAAAACATTTTAAATGTTTAAATTTTTAACGGTTTTTAACTTTTTAAATTCAAAACACTGAAATTGCATTGAAATAAATGTTGTTCTTCAAATTTTAAATTTTATAATGAAATTTAGATTTAAGTAATTTTATCAAGCATTAAAATCAATTTTTGAACCTTTGTAAGAGTTTAAATTTTAACGGATTTTAAATTTTTAAACTTGAAAAATAAAAAAAATTTATTGAAATAAATGTAGTTCTTATAAAAGTCTAAAGAAATAATTTTTAAGCATTAAAGCTAAAAGTTCATTAAGTTCTTTGAAATTTATTAATTAAAAAGTTCAATTTTATCTCTTTGAAAAATTTTAAATTTTAACGGTATTTAAATTTTTAAATTCAAATTTGTAACGGTTTTTATAATATTAATGGTTATTTAATTTAAAAACAAAAAAATTCAATCAAAAATCACATCGTGACTTTTTCTTCCTTCCTTATTTTATTATTCTTTGATGATATAATAAAAACAATAGCGAAAGAAATTTGATGGGAGGTTTTTTTGAGTTGGGGCTGGCACACACCAAGAACAAACATCAAAATAAGAAAAACAATCAGCAAACTGTGAAATAAAAATAGAAAAATAAAGAACAGACTGTTCATGGTTTGGAAATTGAAAATGACGTGAAAATATTGCTATAGCAAGTCATGAATGACCAAACTGTGAAAAAGAAACAAACTTTGAGGTGATTTTAAGGTATTTTTCTCAGTATCGAAATGAAAACACAAAAAACTTTTCTTACCGATATAGAAAAAATTTTCCTCACACCATTCATTCTGCTTGCTTTCTAAGGCTAAAGGCAGTAAATGCTTGATGAAGTGTGGAAATAAAATAGAAAAACAGAAACTTAATGAAGCAAATTTTGTGCTGAAATTTTACTTTTTTTTCCTTTTATTCGCCACATTTTCAGGGTTGATAAAACTTTTTCTTTCTTCTTTTCCCTTCGTGTTATTTTTTCGGCCTTGTTTTTATTGTTTTACTAACTGTGTGTGTGAAGGCTCCAATTGAATGTGAAAATCTGAAATAATTATTTTTCTATCCCATTGAATGAGTGAGAAGAAGGAGAAGAAATTTATGAGTAGTTGCGGAATCACAGTCGTCATCTAATGGGGCTTCATATATATCGTTAATTGAATCTCTCATTTTCATGTTTGTGTGTGCCTGTTGTGAATGTTTGTTTGGCAATGATATCTTGATTTCACTCTCCGATTGATTGCAAACCTCGCACAGTTTGAGATTATATCATAAATATTTCTCTTCTTTTTTCGGTGATATGTTAAAGTCAATGGGGTTCAATTGATTATTTGCGTAGTCAATTTGAAGGTTAAATCCAATGATTGACCCTCATCGTTTAATAGATGAGAGAATAGATGTGTCAAATGTATGTGCGAGTTTCCCACTGCTGTCTCTTCAATGTCCATAAACATTTGCGAATGGCTAAATAAGATGTCAAGTGATATCATATAGAGAGAGAGAGAGGAAAAGATGATGATGAAGATTGTGCGGATGTCCAATGAATAAAATTATCATATCACATCAATATCATCTTGCCCCATCATATCAAGATAGAAAAAGACAAGTAGAAACTTTTTTTATTGCTTTTATTGACTACATGTGGGAATTTTCGAAGACAAATTTATTTTTTGTTTTTTAAGCGCAGTTTCTTTTGGGAATTTTCTTTTATAGTTTTTTACAATTAAATTTTATTATGATATGTAAAATTTTGAAAATAACGGTTATAAAAAAATTTTAAAATTTAAACGGTTTTTTAAATTTTAAAAGAAATTTATAGTAGAAAAATATTGAACAGATTTTCATTTCAAAATATGAACTTTAGAATAAATTTTTAGACATTTTCGGAAATTTTAACAAATAAATTTGTATCAAATACAAGAATTTTGCGGTTGTTATTTTGAAATAAACTTCTTGTAAATTTTATTGAATAAACTAAATTCCTAAATTGAAAGAAAACTTTTTAAAAGTAAAGGTCTAAGGTATTTTGAGAATTAACAAAACACATAAGGAGATTTTCATTGGCACGAAGCGCGAAAAATTGTAAAATGCGCGAAAGTGAGCGAAAATGTGAGCGAAACGGGCGAAAGCTGTGCAATTTTTTTCACGTCAGTGAACATCTCTTTGGGAACATCGAATTTTCAAAATTTAAATTTGAAATTTTAACTATGTTTTAAAATTTTCTTTCTTTAAAAGCTGTTATAATACAATAAACAAAAAGACAAACTGTCAAAGAAAAACTGTTTTATATTTCTTCAACAAAACAGCACAGAAAAAATGCAGTAAAAAAGAAACAATACAGTCATTCATATTGATGATGCATTGAATAAAAGTATGTGCGAGTTATAATATAAGTAGAACAGTAGAATCATGCGACAAGAATAGTTGAAGAACTTGAGCATTAAATTCAATTCTTTCGTATGAATAAATCAGTCAATGAAGGGAAGTACATGAAATTTCCATAAAAAAGAGCTGATGACCGTAACTTGGGAGCGTCATAAAGAAAGAAAAAAAGAATGAGTATGCACACGATAGAAAAGATGTAAATCATTTGTGGGCGTAAGTAAATGTCTAATGTTGATGTTTGAATGAATTTCTTTTGAAACTTTTTAAGTTTATAAACGAAAATATTTTCAGATTATGCGTTATTTGCATAAACATTTATGAAGATGAAGATTTAACGGTCTTGGTAATGAGATTCACACAAAATATTCATCTTTAAAGATGGAAATAATTTGACAGCGTAATGATGATTAATTCATTTAAACTTTTTTTCAAATAAATATAAATTCTGACTATAATTGGTGGCTTTTGCATTTTTCATTCAGATTTCTTTTTGTGAGTCGTGATGAAATTATCAATTTTTTCTATTTTAAAATTACAAACCAAATTGGGTCTTTCCGTACGTGAATGTGTGTGTCTTTTTGTATAATTATAGGTAAATTAAGGCATTTTCAAGTCATTAATTTACATTTGAATATTTGATTAAATTATTCTTGCTGTGTCTATTGTGGCCGATTGAATGTCAAAAAAGAAAAACTTTAATAATTAAAGATTATCAAATTTTCGTTATATTGAATTAATTAAAGAATTTATAAAAAGATAATTGTAGTTTTTAATAAAAGAAAATTTCTTGAACGAAACTTAGCTTTATCTATCTCATTTGTTTTTAAAATCGACAATTTGGTTAAAACCTAGAATTTAATTTAAGAAATCAAAACATAAAAACTTCTAAACATGCACGTTAAGGTAAAATTTTATCAGTATTTTGCTTTTATTTCAAAACTCACTTCTAAAATCTTAAATAATTTTGTTTAAATACGTTATGAAGTTATAGACACTGACAAAAAACTGGTTTTAAAAACATGAAATTTTCAAAAATTAAAGTGGAAAAATAACTTTGCAGCAAAAAATTTTAAAAAGTTCTGCATTTTCTGCACGTAAATAAAGAAATGTATTTTCTTATATAAAAGTTCTAAAAAAGTCTTAAATCGATAAATAGTTGTTATTTGTTTAATTAAACGCTTTCAAGAAGTTTCATAAGATGTTTTGACTTAGTTAAAGAAATATTTGCAAAAGTTTAGGACTTTTTTGCATCATTTTTGTTTCACATCTTTCTGCACTTTTCTGCGTTTTTGCGGAGTTATTTTCCTCCTGAAATTGTAGCAAATTTTCGACCCCGAGAAACCAAAAAAGTAAATTAGTATTCCTTTGTATGCCTTTGGTATACTATGGTTTATAAACGGAATGTATAACGTGTCTTTCTCGGGAACAATTTTTACAATTTTAATAATTTTCTTTTGCAAATCATACTATTTCTTTCATGTAAAGATATCAATCGAAAATTTTCTTAAATATGTTCATTTAGTCATCAATGTTTTCCCAACAAGCCAGATATTTGATTTTAAAAACATTCATCGAAAGACGATCGACAAAAATTTCTATCTCTTTTGCCTGGAAATAATAACAATCTAATAAAATATTTTTTCTTGTTATTTTCAATTAATTCATGTCAAATTTAGAACTTATTTTAAATTAATTTTTCATTCATAATGAATTACATTTCATTTTAAAGAATAATTTTCTCTGACATGAATTTATAAAATATGAAAAATATTTCATTGCTCACTGAGTGTCTTCTTTACTTTTTTTAAAGTTGTCATTATAATAATGACAGTCATACAGCAGCAATAGTAGCTGCTAAACATTCATTCGAGCAGAAAAGGGCAATTTATTAATGCTACAACCATAATGATTCTGTTCAAAATCACTTCAAGTGATTGTAATAATAGAATTTTTATTGCCTTCGTATGCGCTCACTCACGAAAAATAAAATATGAGCGAGTGATTTATGGTCCTAACAAAAAAAAAAAAAAACTCACTCCATTGCTGCCTCGTAAAACGAAATTATGAATAGTTAAATTCTTTTGAATCACACAGTGGAAAATTCAAGTCAAAGTCGGAACTCATGCTGCGTTTTATTGTGTGATAATTCAATTTTGCATTTTTACGCTTCTGTTTGAGGAGTTGCTAATAACATTTCATTATTTATAAAAGATTAACAAAATATATGACCTAATATTCTTTACTGCCTGTCACAATGTCACTTGAAATGTTAATCTGAAGCAGGCCACTAATGTAATATTTATGAATCCTTTCCATCCTGACTCTCGTTTGATCTCTAGCAAAGCAGAAAAAATTTCCACAACGTATGTAAAATTTATGACAAAAACATAAAGTGTTGTGAATGTGATTTTTAGCGATTGCGCTGTTTTGCCAATGGCAGCAATGGTAACACTCGAGGGATTTTTGTGACATTAATTTCTAATATAACATTTGCCTACCGAGAGTGCTCTGTTTATACGAAAAACTGTCCGTCTTAGCAAAGGTCAAAAATGAGGAATGTTTTGCTATAACGGCAGCTGTAGGTAGAAAAATATTTTTTTATCATTTTATTCCTCACTGATGAACAACAATAAGCTCCGGTGCGAGATGTTTATTAATAAATTTCACGCTATTCACTTTTTTTTCGTTCTCTCAATAGACCCGCCATAAATGCTTAAATTTATTTTCCTAGAACTGTTGCAGATGTTCCATGGAAGGAGTAATTTTGCGCTAAATGTTTATGACTGTTCTTTTGTGCTTGTTGCAGCAACGTCGTCATAAAAATTCTCTCTAATATACTAATAAAGGGAATTTTTATAGCTTCAGAGTGAAAGAGCAGAACATAGATTTGAGAAATATTTTTTCTTAGAATTCATGGAAGATTTTTAACTAAAAGTGTTGATTGAAAAATGAAAAGAAATTGAGATTTTAATAGATTTTTAAAGTGGAAAAAATTGTTTATGGTTTGCTTTTGTAGAGCCGAAATGAATTTTTAGAAGAAACAACTCAAACTTAAAATTTAACGGTTTTTTAAAATTCAAATGTTGATCTTGAAAATGATCTTAAGAAATTTGAATTTGATCTTAAAATTTTCAATTTTGAACTTAAATTATGTTAAACATTTTGAATGAAAATTTTAATCATAAAACACACACAAAACCAACCAAAAGCGTCTTAATTCTCTATAATCCATAATTGAATTATTTACACATGAAATTCCAGCCAGCCTTAATAGCATACTAATTTATCCCTTCTCTTGTTTATTTACAGATATAAAAATTCTGCTGCTGCAATGAACTGACGACATTAAACTCTTTGATGAAGGTAATTAACTTACATTGATTAAAACCCTTTCTCTCTCTCTCTCTCATTCTCATATTCGATTAAAAATGATGTGTTGAACATCATGTGAGGGTCATAAAAAGATGAGAATTTTTTTATAATTCCAATATTTCACATCTGTGTAAATGGGATGAAAAATAAATTCTTTCTGGGCGTATTTTAAAATAAAAAAGAAATCAAGAGTGAGTGAAATAGTTTCCAATTTATTTTATAGCCAAACATACAGTGAATTTATTTCTTTCTGTCCAAAAAAAAAAAAAATGTAAAAATGTAGAAGGCAAAAGGTCCATGAAATAAAAATAAAAATTATCCATGCTCTGAAAGTTATTGCAGCGTTTCACGAATTTGATGTTTTGCTGTTATGTTCATGTTATGCTGCTCTTTTTTTTTTGCCATGCTGTTATTTATGACCGTATATGAATAATTTTGTTTTTACAACATTTTTCTCTGTCGGCACTGACCAAATATAAACAGAGCAGTTTGGGAAAGAGTAGGCCTCAATTCGCAATTTTCGACTACTGCCCTGATATCTTACTTAAATGACCTCCCAAAAAGAAATTATAATTTATGTGTTATATTACAAACAGCGAGACATAATTTATATCGAATCAGCATAATTCATTAATAAATAAACGAGTTTAAATGTTGAACATATGTTTCGGTTAGAAAACATCTTGAAAAAGAGAGAAAATAAAAATTCTATTTTTGGATGAATTCAAAACTTTTGCATTTTGTTGTTTGTTTACCCGAAAAAACATTCAAAAATTTTTAACATAGATGCAGCAACAGCAGCAGTCACTGTCGCACAGACAAAAGAGAACGGAATGAGAATTTATGACGATTTTTGTGGCTTTAAGATGGAAGCGAGCGTGAAGAAGACTTGTTAGAATGTAATGACTGTTTGTGGTTGCCGAATGATTTAATGGCATTTCTTAAGAAGTCACTATTGTGCTCTCACAAGAGCATCTCAAGTGTATGTCATTATATTTTTAAGCTTCAATGATGATGATGAAGGTGAGAATGGTCTCTTGGCAAAAATTGCATTATATTTCATAATGATTTGTTGGCATGATAATTTGTGGAATATTCAAACCACAGAAAAAAAAATTTCTTTCTTTTAATGGAATTCAACACAAAATGTCAATAACTTTCATCATCGTCGTGCAATTAAACTCTTTCATTTTCAATCAATCAAATTTATATGTTGCGCAATATTTGCCATAAATCATCAAAAAAGCGCGCCCGTCAAATATCGAAATTGCTTCAAAAAAAAAATAATTTTTGTTTTCGACATTCAAACAACTCATCACGAGTGTGTATGTAAACAACGCTATTCGCCATCATTTTTCAACTCATTGTTGATGCGAGTAAAGTAAGAGTTCTTCATTTGTTCTATATCATGAGGTGTTTTCAAGTACATGCTCTAACTCTTCTCACTGGGTATGATTTGAGTATGCTTTGTTAAGTGAACTTCAATTGAAGCAAAAAAGTTTTGTTTTAAATGCGAATTAAATATAACTGAAGTGGTGAATTTGAAATCAATGAAATTTTTGTTTTGCAGACAACTTCGGGTTATTTTGAAAGTTGAATTTTAGAGTAAGAATTTTTGAGTTTTGTGGAAATTAAAAGGTTTTTAACTAAAAGAAGAATTTAAAATTGATTGGCAGTGAAATAATGTAGACTAAAGTGAAGTTAAATGTTGGAATTGAAGCTTGAAAGTCTAAGATAAAAGAACAGTTTAATTTCTTGTATACAAATTCTGAAGATCAATTTCAATATTCAATTTCTTTAGTTTGTCAGTCGTTCTAAGACTTTTTTAAGACTTATCAAGCTATTTACTAACGAATACAGTGCGAATGAAAATCTAGAACAGCAACATAGCTCAAAAATCTAACTAAAAGAATTCTTAGCTTTTGTTGTTTACAATTGTTTTTCAATTCATAAATTTCTAAATTTCGCAATGATTTCAAGCCTAATAAAATAAAGTAAAAGTCAATTCATATTCAATACATCACTTATCCACATAATATTGTGTCTACAATTTCAAATTGAAGCTGAAAAGTTGACATCAAAAACTTTCAATTTCGAAATATTTTACTTTCAATTGCTCTGTCATTTTGCAAATAAGTCAAGACAGAAAATTAAAAAGACATTGATGCCCACATTGTTAGTAACATTTCTCTTTCTTTATATATTTTCTGTCTAATAAATCTCACTGACACACAGAAAGTCAATTGGCGAGATATATTAAAATCGTGCAGCATAATTTAAATGTGCTTAATCATCGAGCAATCGATGTGCGCCCTCAGGGTAGAGAATAAGAGCTGTGTGTTATTAAAACGCTTTACAATACCACAATAAAACATGATTAATTTCTCGCTCTCTCTTGAGATTCTCTAATTCATTTTTCTTTTTTTTTCAATTCCTTATTGTTCCTAAACTTGAACGAATACTGCGAAGAGAGGAATGGACACTTTATAGGTCATAAGATGATGATAAACTAAATCATAGTGTTCACTTCTTGTACATTGTCCATTTCGCAATTTCATTTCTCATTATTTTTCATCTTCCTTCCATCATCATCATCATGAAGCAGCACAATACATAGGGCATCTCATATAAAGTTTCAAATTGCTGTCATAAGAACCGTAAGACATAGGAGAGCATTTGTTGTGTACAGAATGAAAAGATCACGACCTGCTTCGGCTCAAATCTTATTAGGAAAACGTGCGAAATGGTAGTAAATGCTTATTTATTGCTGAAAGGCACAATTCATTTCCAAGATGCCATTCAGATGGCAAAAAGTAAAAATTTTTCCTTTTTTTCTTTGACTATATTATTTTGTTGTTTTGTGAACGACAGAAAAAGGTCAATGGTAATTAATAAATTACATTTTCAGCCCATTGAGCTTCAAATGAAAAACTTGAAATTTAATCACATTAAAATAGGTAGAGCAGCAGCAGCAGAAGCAAGCAAGCAATAATAATAATGTTGACGATAATTTGCTGAATTCTGATGCGTAGTTATTTGGATTTTACATAGTTTAGGATAGGGTAGGCGTAGCAGCAAATGACAAATTGAATCCCAATTAATTTTGATTGTATTTCGTGATGGCAGTAACGCAATATTGCTCACGTACGTTGATAGAAAATCCCAAATAATGAATGTTTTGTTTTAAAGGTTCAATGATTTAAATTTTCATGGAGAAAAATTCAATTTGAAATGAGGAAAAATTCGACAATTTAAGCACTTTTTCTGTTTAATTTTAAACTGGTAAAATGCCTAAATACTTGGAAAATTTTCATTCTGCTGTGCTTGCAAAATATACAAACAAATTATAAGAGAGAAAAAGAGACACAGACATAAAGCGATTTAAAATTATTCACTCATGTGAATAAAATGAAAATAATTTAAATTGAATGAATATAAAAGAGTGTGAGATTGGTTGGAACTATAAGTCAGGTGCTTGAATTATTGATTTTAAAATTATCAATTTTTTCTTCTTTATCTCATTGAAAATTAACGATTTCTGCCAAAGTTGATAAACTGAGTCTATAAGAGAAAATGAAAAATGAAAATTAATCTTGTTTCAGTTCGGCATAAATTTCATCTTTCGAAGGGATTAAAAATCGCATGCAATTTTTCTTTTCTCTTTTTTTCCCTTCTTAACTTTTCTCTCAACTCGTTCAATGTTCATTCAATGTGATGCATTATCATTTTTCTTTAGAAATACACACAAAAAAAAAGTTTTGCTTATTTTCCCATCCGTCTTAACGTTCATTCATTCTGTGTGAGAAAAAGAAATGAGGTAATTTCTGTAAAGTTTAAATTATGCAATCATTTGTTTTCCAACACTTGAAACTCATCAATTTTGATTTTTCATGCGAGAAAAATCTTCGTCCAGTCTCGCTTTTAAGCTTTCGATAATAACTTTTAAAAAAAGTGCAGCATAAAAGTTTTAGTAGTTTTCAGACGACAGCTGAAAATGGTTTTTTTTTCTAGCCAATGGAAAATTCAGAAAACAAATGGCATTTTTGTGACAATTTTGCAATATTTTTTCTTCATCTGCTGCTGCTGCTACATAGTGTTTTTGTGACACTTTACATTTTCCAATAAATCAGCATATACTTTAAAATATATTTTTTTTGTTACGTGACTGTAACAATTTATGACTTTTAAGCTCTTTAATGAGTCAGTTCAGGTGTGTGTTTGTGGTTTTTTCAAACTTTCAACTGCCAATAATTTTTTTATGATTTTTTGTGTTTATTTTATAGCGTTAAGGGTCATACAATACATAATAAATAAAACGTCGTATAAAAAGAAAAGCAATTTTTTGCATCATAAAATAAAAAAAACATTTTATACATGTTCTTTAGTTTCTCTTTAATTTTTTTTTACTTGAAAATCCTTTTTTCCACTCTACACGAGATAGAGAAAGAGAAGAGGAAGAAATTATGTTCAACATTAATCCGTAACAATTAGCTTAATTGAGAAGGGATTTTCGTGAATGTTTCGTTTTAGTCAAACAAGCTTCTTTCTATGTGCAAATCTCTTCACATTTTCTCTCTAAATAGCTTGCATGTCAACACCTTTTCTCTTTTTTTTCGATTGCAGTTGTGCGTTATATCACAAGGAAAGTAGATTGATAGTTTTTTATTTAGTAAAGAAAGAATTTCAAGTCGATGACACGTTTCGACTATAAAATAAAGTTTTTCATGTTAACAGCAACTAAACTGTTGTGTATGAGTGTAAAATGCACTTTATTGCGTTCTCTACATTTCTTTTACCTTCTTTCTTTTATTTTTTTCCTCCTTGGAATTAATTTTTATTGCAGTAGGAAGAGTTGAGGGAGAAATTAAAGACGAGTTGTATAAAATTGTTGGGATTTTATGGATTTTAAAGCTTGTTGACCTTTTTAAGTTCATTTTTATATTAGTTTTGTTTGGTCAACAGTTGGGAATATTCATAAATTTTTATGAAAAAGTGAAATAGGGAAAAAAATCTGACGATAAATCAAAATAAAAGAAATCGAAACAGTTTTTGAACTAAATAAAATTCACCTAATTTTTAGTCAATTAAATACAAATTACTAATAGACTAAATTTTAGCTGTTTTTTAATTGAAATTTTAACTTACAAAAATTTAGTTGAAATTTATTTGAGAAATTTTAGTTGACTAATTTTAGCTGCGTTAATTGTAATTTTTAACTATAAAATTTTAAAATCTTACATTTAAGGTCCTTTTGTAAAGAGATTCAAAAATTAGAAATTTTCAAAAAGTTTTATAGAAATAACGAATTTTAGAACCTTTTTATTTACATTTCAAATTTAACGGTTTTTAAAATTTCAAATGTTTTATTTACATTTTATAAAATTTTCTTTTTAATGAAATTATTTGATTTCAAGCAAATTAAAGACATAAATTGGATTTTAATATTATCTAGTTAATAAAAGAAAAATTAAATCATTTTAAAGTTTCTTATACTTGACATTAATTCCATCTACTCAATGAGAGCAAACGAGCATGTATAAGAAGTCAAATAGAGATGCAGTGGTTCTGATAAGTGACTTTATACATCGCATGCTATCATAGCAAGGTTATTACAAATCAGTGTGATGTATCTCTTCGATCTCTTAAAGCGTTTTTACCTTATAATGTAGTGTAGTGTGTTTGTCATCATCTTATAAAAGGAGCGGCAATGTTTTGGTGACGACGATGGTCGAGATAAAATAAACTCACATGAGCATAAAATTATATGTATGAAGATTTTTATCAGTTGAATATCTGCATGAATGATGGGAAAGTGGAAGGTTTTGGTCTTAAGTGCAGCATATTGCGAGAGATGGACATGAAATGATAAATTTCTGTCACATTGATGCCATACTTAAGCGAGAAGGAAAAGAAAATTATATAAATAAAGCCAACATTGCCATTAATCTCTAAAGCATGAGCAAAAGAGAGGGAAAATTAGTGGAGCGGTGCATGTTTATTATAATATCTCCACTTATCTGATCTCTCGAAGTTGATAATACACAATTAATTTATTGTTATTCCTACTTATAGGAAAGTTCTCCTTTTTCCACTCACAGACACGTATGAGGCATCGCATTTCCATAAATAAATTGAATTAGGCAACAATCTACTACTAGCTGCATTTACACAACATACAAAGCATTCCACATACGAGAGAAAAAGTTTTTTGTCTGTCTGCTCAACAAGCAGCAGCAGCAAAGTAAGAAGTAGCAAGAAACAGAAAGAGAGATTAAACTGATTAGCAGCTTTTATTTATGTTGTTAAATTAGATAAAGAAAATGTCGACGACGATGAAAATAGTAAGATGCAGTTGCTGAAGTGGTTTTAGAAATGAAGATTGATTTAATTATCAAGAGAGAGAGAGAGTCAAAAGAAATAATAATTTGAAAAATAAACATACCATAAGGATTAGGCAATTATTTTTTTAAATATTGTGACATCAAAAATTTTAATTTTAGTACAATTTCATAATAAAACGACTTTAATAAATCTTCTAAATAGTCGATGAAAATTCAGGCACATAAAAGATGCGATTTCAGGTGATTTAATCGACAGTTAGTGATTTTTTAGCAATTTTTGTGATTTGTTTTTGGCAATTTCAGCTGTATTAAGCTATTTTCACGATTTTTAGTGATTTCACAGTCAAGTTTCAGACCGTCGTCCATATATAAGAATGCTAAGATAGCTGGCTTTGTGGTAGATTTTACATACAATTTTTTTGTTAAAATTCGTTGTTGTGGATTTAAACTATGCTATAGCGATTAACTTTTTTGCTCAGTAACGTTTATTTTTATCCTTTGAAAATCACTCTTAATATTTTTCAATAGAAATATATTAGGTAGCTTATGAGTTTGTTTATTGAATATTTATAAAGATTGTTTGCCATATTTGTAATTTTTTATGAAATCAACCTATGTTACTGGCTATCATAAAAAAAGAAAAAATTTTCTTGCCTCAATCGCCTTTAATAAACGTTAATTCAATTTTATACATAAAATATAATGTGCTACAAGAATTAAAAAACCCTTTTATGACCTTTTTCTCCTTTTTCAAAACATATTCATGAGAAATATTTATATTGTATTATCGTAAAAAAGAGAGTTTCATGCATTATATTTGCCTGTAATATATAAATTATTATTGAATGGTGTTGCTGCAATCGCTCGCTTGCTTGTTCCATTGCCATGAAGAGAAGAAAATTAAGAAAAGAATAAAGAATTTGTGTGAAGTTTGCCTTGAAATTTCTATAAAATTCATTTTAATTCTTTGCATTTATTCATGCGCTAAATTCAGAAAGAAATGAGCTTGTTTGTGTATTTATGAGGATGATTTAGGGAGTAATGGATAAGTAAATAAATGTGCATATAAATAAAAATTCCAGCTTTGAGATCTCATTAATCTGATTATTTTCATTCTCCTCTTTTGGCATTCATGCTTGCTTTAGAGGGAAAGAGAGGCTTTTGGGCATGGAAAAATATTCACAAAAACATGAAAGAGAAATTTCATCATAATTGATGCATTTTAATATAGTTTTAATAAGCTATAAATGGAAGATTTTCAAGGCTTGAAAATTTCTTTAATCAATTTAAGATTTGTAATTGAATTAAAATTGTAAGCAAAAGTAATTTGGAAAATCATAAAGAAAGACTTTTTATGCTTTGTAAAAAAAAATAAACGAAAAGAAATTCTCAACCCTTGACTTTCTATTTGATTTAAAATTTTTGATATCAATTCCATAAAGTTCATTCATTTTCTCATTCTCCTTCAATTTCTTTCAATTCTTAACAAAAGGCGGCAGTAATTTATTATGCAAGAAATTGAGAAATGGCAATTACAGTGAATTCAAACTTAATAAACATTTGTGCGCGCTCTTTATGATAAATTGATACAGCGAGCATTTAAATAATCGATTCCTTCCTTTTAGAGCTGAAAGCTGCAAGGCAATGGCTCGCGATTGAAAAAACATTGACAGTTAAGTCATTAACATGAGTAATTTACAATGACACTTATTGCATTAATGCCTCGCACTGTAAACATCGCAATTGTTGCTAATTGAAGCTAGTTGAGAGAGTTATTTGAGTCAATTGATGACGATCAAGATTAAAAATCTGCATGTGGCGCAATAAATGGCTTTCTACACTCATATCATAAAAAATATCATTAAAGTTTATTTAAAGAAAATATTTTTAAAGTTGCTTAATGTCATAAATAAATTTTATTACATTTGAATGAATTTTAATTCAATTTCAAACTATAAAAGAAATTTTTTATAATTTTAACGGCTTTATGAAATTCAAATTTTGGAAAATTTAAAATTTAACGGTTTTTATTTAAATTAAAATTTAACGAATTATTAATTATAAAACTTAAAGGAAATGTTTTTTTAAAAAATAACAAACCATATACATTGCCAATAACAATGTTTCATTTCTTTCACACGCAAATTTTCACGTTTCATCCAGAGATAACCATAAATGGAATAGCAATTAATTCAAAACAAAGAAAAAAGCAATTTAACCTCTCCTCTTGCTTTGGTGAGGTGCTTAAGCGTTTTTCAAGCATCAATTAGCAGAAATAAAAGTCTCCGAAGAAGCATTCGAATGGAAACTAATTGTCTTCAATCATTTAATTTCATACGTGATTTTATTACGTCGCGACGCTAAAAAGGCTTCAAATTTTTGTGTATTGTGCAAAATTTTGAATGGCTTCATGTGAGGGTGCAAAAATGATAGGAAAAAATCAATATATGAAGTCTAGTCGCGCTAGACAATCGCCTTAATCATTGTGAATGAATGAGACGAGAAAAAGAAGAAAGAGTGAGAAAGAATAAGTGGATAGAGCATGAAAAAAGGCATTAAAGCTGATCGATAAATCGGCAAAATGGTAAAGACATTAAAGCCAATTTTCTTTCTTTCTCTTGCTCTCTGAATGGCGAGCCATAAATGGAAGAAAGCAATCTCACTCAACAATTATTACTACACAAAAAAAACTCAAATTTACCGCGTGTGTGTGTATATGTTTAAGAATGACTTATTGTGATGTGTAGAACGGGAAATTGATAGTGACACATCCAAAAAAGAAGTGTGAGCGCATGATGATCATGCATGTTCATTTATTTAATCTCTCTCATCTTTCTAACTTGCTTGCTATTTATTGAATGAATGAAATGTTGCTAGCAAGCGGCGTCGTGACGGAAATTACACACACACACATGAGATGTTATCATAAATTTTACTCTATAATTATTTTTCATTCATCTTCATCGACTGTCATTTATAAATGTGTGGAATTTGAATTGAATATTTAGCTACTGTGGAGAAGAATTATTGATGAGAAATTTCTGTTAGAGTACTTGAATTTGGGGTTTTTATTGAGAAAATTTGTAAATTTTTCATTTTAAATTTTTAAAATCGTTAAATATAAAATTTCTTGTTTGCTTTTTGATTGGTGAAATATTAAGTTTTAACGTCTAATGTTTTGAAAAATTAAGCTAAAAATTATTATTAATTTATTATTTATTAAATTTAGAAGCTTAAATTTTCTGTATGAAAAATCCTTTCATAAATAAGAAAATGCAAAATTTGAATTTAAAGAAACCGTTAAATTTGAAATTTTTATATTTTTTCCGTTTTTTATAAATGAATAACATACAATGGAAGGAAACGAAACTATTTCATTTAATCAATAATTTGAAATCATTAAAACAATTTTTTTCGCAATTCAAGTGATTTTTGAAGAATTTTTACTTTAATCGTCTTCTTTTCCATCTCGTAATGAAATCATTAAAGTTTTTTGAAATTAACTGAATTTTTATTTAGTATAAAAAGTAATTGATTGGATTTTAGTTGAATTTTCTATGAATTCTAGGTTGTAATTTTTTGAGGCAATCATAATCGTCTTAAACAGTCATTGAATTTAAATTTTAGAGATTAAAAAAGATTCTATAAATTGTTTAGTCTTATTAGGATGCAATAGATACTATTCTTCGCATCCTGTTAGCTTGCAATAGCTGTGCTTGACAATTATATTATCAGAGTTATTATTTTCTCCTTTGTAGAATTTGAATTTCACATAAATCATTAAGAAGTTTTATAGAAATGAAAACTTTTAACTCAAATCTATCCATTTTAATGTGTTTAATGAAAAATTATAGCTTTTAACTATGCTTCTATAAAATTGAATTTTTTTGTTTATTTACTGATTCACTTTTGCTTCTGTAAAATCATTGATGAGAAATAAATGAAAATTGAGAGCAGGCAATCATTAACACTCACTTAGCAAACAGGCAATGTTTATTTATTCTATAGAATCAAATCAACCATATAATACGACATGACAAAACATGCAGTTTACGAAACTTTTCTCTCTCGCATTCATAAATTTTGAATTTTTTTCACGCCCAGCAGCAACAGCAAGTGCCAGCAAAAACACTCTTTTTTTGTTATAAATTCAAATAAATTTCTTTATTTAAAAAATTATCTTTCAGTCCATATGTTTATTTAGCACAGAAACTGACATCAAACTGCAGTCGAAAATGTTTTTTTTTTCGTTCGTTCACTCGATGTCGCGCTGATTTACAGCGTGTTATTTAACTTTGATTAGGTGGTAAATGCCATGCTGCTGTAGTGTACCAATAATTATTGTAAATGGCTCAATTCTGAGAGAGAGCGAAATGTAGAGATGAATGGGAAACAATTATTTATTTTTAGACAAATAGAATCGTAAAAATAAATAGAGAATGAAGGAAGCGCGCGAGTCGAGAATTTATGAACTCAAACATTAGAGAAAATTCTGTCAAAATGAATACACGGTCTAATAAGAGTGAAACAGGTGTTGTGAATGTCATATGGAATTAAAGAGTGAGAAATTTTCTTTATCTCTTAATGTTACTTGCTCCATAGTGATATGGCATCATTTGGGATTTTATGGTGTGTATTTTTTACCCACAACAACAACAATGGGAATAGCATGTGTGTGTGTGTGTGCGTTGTATCGCATTCGATTTTGTGTTATTACATGAAGAAGGAAGGAAATATCGAGAAAGTGGAGTATATACATATACTCTTATTTTTGCGCTTCTTATGCTGTGCTCGGTTATGATACGATTATTGTTTATTGTTATGCGATATGATGATGCCCTCAAAGGCATTACAGCTTCTATTACAAAACATTGCTATGGAATCGCTTTCGAATTGAATTTCTTTTACGTTGTTTGTTTTGAAGCTTTAACAAAAATTGTATTGTGAACATTTTTTCTTTAGATTAAATTTGAAAAGTTTTCGAAATTGAAAATCAAATTTATTTTTGAAGTCCAACAATTTTCAATCAAATGGAATCAATTTCTTAATTTTTAAAGCAATTAATTTATTATTCATCAATTTAAGATTGAACATCTTTAACTTTTTTCTGAAAATTTGTTTTAACAGACATTCATTACTTCAGAACATTTTTAATATGAATTTTTAACTTAAATAATTTAACGGAAAAATAAATCTATAAAATTGATAGAATTCACATTCAATGTACGTTTTTCTCGTATGCTTTTAACTAGAAAACTTTTTATAAATTCTATTTGTAGTTTTAATGAATTTTAGAAACTTAAAATTTAACGATTTTCCAAAATTTAAATTTTCAAAAGCTTTCATTTTTAATTTTGAATTTCAGATGAGTTTACCAAAATTTTAAGTAAAAATGATTATAGTCAAACAATTTATAAAAATTCTCTCCATTTACTTTGCAATTTTGATTCGGAATAAAAATTTCTTTAAATCCATTAAGCAAACTACTCAGGAAAATTTCTCAATATTAATTCGTAGAAATTTAAAGGGAAAAGAACTTTGACTTTATGCGATGTTATGTAATGTGTAACGAAACTTGTTTTTCTTTTGAAAATTCATCATTAATTACAAAAATCAGAGCCCCAAGTCGACTAAACTTAATCGACCTAGCATATAAGGTTCTATTTGACTTCAAGCTCTGACAAAAATGATAAAAAATATTTTAAAAATTCCAATTTTCATACAAAATACTGAATTTTTATCTATTTCAATTTCTGATCGATTTCTTTATCTCTCACTTGTGCACACTTACTCACTCTATGTAATTATTTGAAAAGAATAAACATCCGCTTGTGAAAAAGAAGAGAGAAAAAATTTCGATACAAACAAAAACAGGAAAAAATTCCTTCTCACCACTTTATTATTGTTATTGCTTTGTGTGTGTGTGAAATCAGGAAGTGTTGAGGAAATTTGTACACACCAAAAAACGAAAAATAAAAAAATTCAATTTATCAGCCTAGCAATCGACTGCATGCCGTGTGTGTATTCTTAAATATAATTTCAAAAGTAAACAATTTCAGACATACAATCTGATTAAATTTATTTTCTTCTCTTTCACTCACTCTCACTCGTGTACTGTATAAGAATAGCACAAGAAAGTGAGTGAAAGATTGGTAGTTTTTCACCATCAGTATCAGCATGATGATGATGAGGAGTAAAGCAAGCGAATAAAAAAAGAGATTTACGAATGTCAGAATGAATTGAATTCGAATGAGTGAGTGAATGAGAGAAAAAAAAAAGACAACAGCATTGTGTGTGAAGACGTTTGTGAAGAGATTAAGTGAGAGCGTCAAAAAAGGTTTGGTCAGAAGTAAGTGTGTGTGTGTGTATGTGTGCAATGTCTTGTTGGTTCCGCTTTATGGTTGTCGGCAAAAGTTCTTTTATAGATTAACTCTCACTCTCGCTCTTTATTTTTATTTAATTTTATTTCTTTCTGATACACATTTTTGTCGTCGTTGTCGTTATTTATGGTTTTCACGTAGCACACGTTTTTTCATCTTTTTTCCTTCGTCTTCTACTTATATGTCTACTAATGATGGCTGATGAAGAATATTGAAGTCTCATGCGATGCATTTGAAGTGATTAAATTTTGATTTTATGTCTCATTTCATGGGTTTTTGTTGATAAGAGAGAAAATCAACCTCATTATGATAAAGTTGTCCGTTATAATTGCTGTTATTTATTGATCACACAGTAAGCTTTGAAATAAGAATTAAAAATTAAAACAGTTAGAAGATTTTCTACTTTGAAGATCAAAACTTGAAAAATATTTGTATTTTAATTCCTGTTTCGATGAAAAGCTTTTTGTAATTTATTTTGTTTCAACTTTTAAAATTTTTAATTTTTTAATTTTTTGAACAAATAATGAAATTTAAATTTTAAAATTCGAAACTCGAAATTCAAGTCTTTAGAAACAATTTGTCCTAAAACTTTTTAATTCTCATCAAGGTCAAAATATAAATGTTTATTCACAACAAAATTTGAAAATTATTTTATGTATATAAATGTAAATGTAAATATTAGCAAAATTCCTGCACAATTCAACACATTTCTTTAAGTTTACAAATTTAGAATTATAATCAATATCTTTTTACTTTCGATCTTGTGAAAATTTCAAAGTTTAATTTTTTATCTGGACGTAAACACACGATGCTCCAAACTGTTTTAATTTAATTTTATTCACTCTTTTTGGTCAATTTTTGTACTTTGAATTAAATTTTATTTTTTTGAAGAAAATTCAAACCAAAAAGCAAGAGTGAAACAGAGGCCGAAGTCGTCTAAAAATTTTTACGTAAGTCGAACTCGGAGTCTGGAGTGAAAATATAAAAAATAATTAAAAGGAACCAAAAAAGATCTACTTGAAGCAAATTGGAGTAACAAAGAGCAGTTTGTTTCCCTCTAATTTGCTTCTTATTGCTCTTTTTATTTGTGTATCCACGCTTAGCCTCTTTTTTGCAATATTTTTTTTCTATTTAGAAATTCTAACCGTTTTCAAAGTAAGTCATAAATAAGAACATCTAACAGAAGTAATAAAAACATTTAATCCTTCACAAATGATTAGACCTACAATAAAATTCTTCATTTTTATATTTTTCAATAATTGATAATTAAATTATGTTTTTACAGCTCTCAGTCGAATGTCATAAAATGTTTTTCTCTCTCTCTTTCACTTTGTATTGTTACTCATTTATGTGCGTTTGATAATAAAATTCTTGGAAGTTTCACTCGCATTGACATTCTTAACTGCGGCTCACATTTCATATCATTTCTCGACGATCAACATTTTTTTTCCATTGACATATTCGTCGAAATAATTAAATAACATTTTATGTGGAATTTCAAAAGAAAGCCTTTGACTGTGTACTGATCAGTCAGTTGGTGGTCGGTTGCAATGAAAGCATTGAAAATTGAAACTCAAGTTCGGGATTATAAAATATAACATTTCAAGCATCATTACTGACCTGATTGATTGCCTTTGCCGCCGTAAACTAATTGATTGCTGTTCAATACATAATGAGTTTGCTTTTTTTGCCAATTTTGCTTCATTAGCTTCATTAAAATCGATCTCCAAATATGTATTATGATTTGTCGATTAATTTGAAAAATTTTTCTCTCTTAAAAAAGGAATCTGTTCAATTAAAATATCATTCACGCTATAAATATTACCCGCTGCTGCTACTCATGCTGTTGTTCACATAAAAATATTACTGAAATTCAATATCTCGCATAAAAGAATATTTTTAAAAATATTGAATTAAATGATATTTTGTTGTATTGAAGCGGCAATCAATGTCTGTGTGTCATGCGAGTGAAAAAATCACAACGAAATTAATAAATGCATGCGAAGCAAATTATTCAGTTATCATTCATTGTCGCTTTTGGCCAAATCTGCCTTTTATAAAATTTAATTTCTCACTCAACTTTTTGTCTGTCTGCGAGATCTTTTTTTCATATGCATCATAATAAAATCATAAAGTCAATTTTCATGAGATAAAATATTAAAAAATTTATTGTGTGCTAGACATTTCTTAATCAATGTCGACTTTAAAGTTATTTAATTGGCTACAACAAATACAACAGAAACATCTCATTAAATCAAAATGTAAAGTGTGTCTAATTAGCATATGACGAAAATTTTTCTCTTCTATAAACAACGATAAATTTATTTGTATGAGTGCTGCTTGCTTCATCTCAAATTCATGTCATCTTTCAAGATCTCAGCAGGAATAAAAAATATTCTCTCTCATCTTTTCTTATGAATTTATGCAAAAGAATTTTTAGAAAGTAGATTGAAATGAAGTTTTTTAAAAAAATTGAATATTTTCTTGTAATTTAAGACTTTTTTGACCTCTTGATGGCGAGACTAAAAAATTTTGCTATTTTATCTTCTTCTTAATTTATTTTTATCAAAGGAATGAGAACTTTTTTTTAATAATTAAAACAATGTGAATATTGAAAAATGAACTTTTGTATGAAAAATTTCTAAAAGTTTATCCGTGTGAAGTTACTTCATCAAATTTTCGGCCAAATTCGGTTAAAGAATGCACTTCTTGAATTTTATGCAAAATCAAGAAACTTCTTATCCTTTCAATTAATTTTGTTTTGTTTTGTTCATGAATTTTGTTGTAGTGGACTAAAGAGTAGTGAATTAATTATGAAAATTAATAGAAATATTGTTTGAAATTATCTCCAGAGTTGATAAAAAAAATGCCTTCCTGCAAGCATTTCAGCAAATCTTTCTAACTTCATGTCTTTTGAAAGGCACCTGCTTCTTTGTAAGGCAATTTCCATCGACAAGCACTGTTTTTCAAGAAAGGTTTTTCGGAAGGCAGTTGAGAAGGCATTAGAAGGAATTTTCTCTTAAATTCAAAACTTATTGTATAACTAGTTTAACTAAAATTGCTACTTACTTCTTTTTTATTATCACAAAATATTAAATTTATTTGCATTTGCTTAAAAAACTATTCATAATTTCAAAACCTAACTAATCTTAGTAAACATTGCAGAAAAATTCTTTTATTCATGGTCATTTAAATTGTTGTTTAAAAACAAATTAACTTTTTGGCAGAAATTTTTTCAACAAGATCAAAATTTTGAACATTTCCAAAAAACTTTCTTTCATTCACACCAAAGACAAAACTCAATTTTCTTTATTACTATTGACATGAATCTTCATAATTAACATCAATAAAATTCATTTCTTTTTTTTTATAAATATTTTTCAATTTTTCTTGTTTCACCGTAAATGGTAG
>JACWBX010003441.1:119238-130973 GCA_014622435.1 Polypedilum pembai
CTAAAATATTATTATTCTATTACTCTTTTTTTTGGATGATCAAAAAAATTTATTGCATGGAATATGCTTTTTTTCCTATGAAATACGACTCATTGGCAGTAGATAGAGAGTAAGGTGGATCTGTCTACATAAACATACAATATAATGCATACACGAATGTTTTTACTTTATTGTGCAAATGAAAATGAAAGCAATAGTCAAGGTGTAAAAACTTTGAATTAAAAGCTTTGTATATTTCCTAAAATTTCTAATTCGACAAATTTTTGTAACTTAAATTTAACGGTTCTTTTAAAAATTAAAAAGATTAAAAATTAACGGTTTTTTGAAATTTAAATTTTTTATTTTCGGTTTGAGATCAAAAAATTAAAAAATCTTTCATAGCAATTAATTCAAAGAATAGATTTTTTTTACAAAAATTTTCTAGAAAATTTACCTAGGAAAATAATTATAGTTCGATAAAAATTCTAGTGTAAAAATAATGAAGTCAAAAAAAATTCTTGATAATTCTATTTTTCTCTTAATGACCAACAATTAATTTCTCAGAATGTTGAATAAAAAGAGACTTTACAATAGTATTTTTGTGTGTGTCAAATTGCCCCCTTGATAGAGTCAATTACATGCAACTACAATAAACTTCTTCACATATTTCCATTTTCAGAGAAATAGAAAAAAAGAAAAAATTATAATTTATTGACGCAAAGTAATATTTTTTATTATTTATAATCCACAAATACAATACACATAGTTAGCGTGATTTGAAGCAATAAAATGTATAGAAAATATATACATCCAAACATCTACTCTACTTTTCACTAATATAACTATTTAGTTGAAGAAAAGAAAGAATTTTTTACTTTTTAAAGCGCATTCTTTGAAGAAGAAACGAAATTTTGAAAATAACGGTTTTTTGAAATTTAAATTTTTTAGTAATGTTTTTTGAATTTTTTTTTAATACATAAATGAAAAACAAAAAACAGGATGGGAAATTTTTTTTAAGATTTTTCTAGACACTTTATAAAAAAATTTACACTAAAATATTTAATTTAAAAAATAACGCTTTTTGAAAATTCAAATTTCTTAGAAACATTCTTTTATTGAATACTTTTTTTGAAAAAAGGAATTATAAAATGAAAATATTATTATTTTTTAAAATTTCTAGTAAAAGTTGAAAATAAAATTTAAATTTCGAGAATAACGAACTTTTCTATTTTAAATTTTAAAAAGCAAAAAATATTTTTCATATTCAAAGTTTCTTAATAAAATAAGAAAATAATAGGAAATTTTTATTGAAAAACATCTAAAAGGGTCAAAAAATCTCCTAAACAAAGCTTTTCACCAAAAAAAGTAAAGTTTTATGGAGCCAAATTGAAATGAATTATGAACAATGCTTGATTATTGACTGATGATTATTATGATTATGGTTTTTCCTTCTTTTACGATAAAAACAAAACATTCGTTTCTTTTTCGGATAAAAGTTTGAATAATTTATGAGCAGCAACACAAAACCTTGCTAAAAATAAAAAAAATTCAGATTGAATATTTTCCAATCTACAACGCCATAAAACAACGACACTTTCATTTTTACACAAAAAAAAAATCATAAAATTACACTTTTAAGATAAAAGCCAAGCATAATCGACCATCATAAAAAAAGTAGCAGCCAACATTTCTCATTCTACTCACATTTTTTTTAAATAATAAAAAATTGCACTCAAAAAGAGTCTGAAAAAAAATTTTTTCTATGTATATTCACGATAAAAAAGTGAATCGTTTTCGATTCAAGCTATTTTTTTATCAGACTTCCTTTCATTGATGTTCCTGTAATTTTTTTTCTTTTTACTATGTAATATATCGGTATGAGTTTGATGCTACCCACCGAAAAGTGTTTAACAAAAATATTAACAGTAGCAGTCGAGTATGTGTGTTGAATGTGTATAAAGAGGTGCTCTTAAACACGTAAAAAAATTTTCCTTTCAAAACGGAAGAGTGCTATATGCTCTCTCACTGTGTGCAATATAATATACACACACATTCAGTGGGTGAGAGCGAGAACATACAGGTTTTTCCTTCCTGTTGAAAATAACATACGAAAAAAAAATTGAACGAAAAAGAGAGAGAAAGGAAAAGCGGAAACATTACTTATTGATTTTTTTTTCATGTTTCACTTGAATTACACAAATACACACGTATGAATATTTTTCAAGGGAAGTGAAAGTTTTTTATACACAAATTTATTGATTTTTAAGGTTTTTTAGAGTCGAAATAATTTCTTTAATTTAATGGATTTTAGAAATTTAAAATTTTAAATTTGAAAAAGTCGTTATTTTAAAATTTTCGATTTATTTTTATTGATTTCTGTAGATTCCAGATTAAAAACCAACAATTTCTGTTTAATTAATAGAAATTAAAAATTTATTATTTAATTCTTAAACAGTCGTTATTTTTTTTTAATTTGGAATGTTGATCTTAAAAATATTAAAATTCAAATTTAAAAAGATCGTTAATAAATTCGATAATTTTTCAAATGTTTTTAAACTCACACTAAGACTACTCTCTTGAAAGTTTTTTATTTTCAATTTTGATCCCTTTTTTACCTCCATAGATGTATAATATTACAATTTTTATTCTACCCTAAACACACATAAGTGTGTATGTCTAGGCATGATGGCAACCGCCAAAAGAAATTATAATGGCAACTTTTAAGTGTAATTACTTTCACAATATCAAGCAAGAATGAAAAATTTTTTTGCTCATGTGTGTGTATAAAAGTGTGTGAGTGCACTTAAAGAAGAGAGAACAAGACACAAAAAATTTATGCATTCGAAATATTGTTTTTAAGGGAATTTATGTTTATGGTGGATTATAATGAAAATGATTATTTATATCTCCCAGAATCCTAATAAAACTTGCTTCAAGCACGAGCAAGAGAGAAAAAACAAGAGCGAAAGTTTCTTCCATTCAGAGTTCTCTGTGTATTTTATTTTTTTTATTTGCACACTCAAACTCTATTTAAAGACATTTATCATAATATTAAATCTCTCCTTCTGTGCATTGGCCTGACTTTATATTCAGATTATGCTCTCTGCGCGTTCTCTTGCTTATTTTTTGATTTTTTGTGGGGGTTGAAATTATTTTCACTTTTTTCAATGTACATAAAAGTAAGATTTTAGGGAATTTAATCAAAGCGCCTTTTTTGGTTGTTAAATTTTTAATATTTTTAGGAAAAACAAATTTAAAATTTAACGGCTTTTTAAAATTCAAATTTTTTAACGAGTTTTGAGATTTAAAATTTTAAAATACGTTAAAAACTTTATGAAATCAAAAGAATTTCTCAAAATCATTGACTTGTCAAAATTTTCATCAAAAAATGAACAACCAGCCAAAAAGAAATAAAAATGTCAACACCAAAATCAGTGAAAAATCCTTAAAAAATATTTCCAAATGCTAATTTTTGTTCACTCGCTGCCACTTTATTTTCTTTTTTACTTACCCTTATTGTAAATATTAGGACACGTGTCGGTTCTTATCTTAAGAGAAAAAAAATTCTTTTTCTTCCTTCACATCCTGCGTGCCATGCTTGTACATAAGAGAGTAAATTTAAAGGCAGAAAGAACGAATGTTTTGTAAACATGCCATGATGTGTGATTAAATGGTTTTTTAATGTACACAAGTGGTTTGCATCTCTCTCAAATCGATTCTTTAGGATTCAATATTATCTGTGTTGAGCACTTTTTAAATGTAGATTAAAGAAGAAAGAAATTTCCACTTCAATATGAGTAAATATTGATATACTTGCATTCAGCTGATTAGAAATCCTTAAATATTATGCGGGAAGAAGAAAAACCTATAAAAATTTAAATCGAAAAGAGATTTAAGTTAAAATTGAATTTTTTATCCCTCTTTTGAAATATTTTTCATTTAATAAGGTGAATTTGTGGTGAATTTTGTAGTGAAGTCTTTGTTTTATAACAAAATTCTACAAAGTTACAGAGTTTAATGTAAAATTGTAAAATTTAATGTAGAATTGTAAATTTTTCTACAAATGATGTAAAAATTTCTACAATTATTTAAAAACTTTAGTTTTCCCAAAGAAGAAACAATTGTTGAAAGCGAAAAGTTGGTTTTATGAAAATACCAAAATTTTATTGTTATTTTGTTAGATTTTTCGACAGCGTTGTTTCTCCTTGAATTTCATCTAAAAATCGTAAAAATTTGAAAAATTCTTCAATAAATAAGGAAATTCAATATTTTCTCAGACCATAAATAATAAATAAAAAAAATTTCTATCCATTCGTAGTAAACTTTAATCGCATATCATGCAAAGTCGACATAAATTTAACTAGCGATACACATAAACCAGTCAGCTACTCTCTCTTGCTTATTCGTTCATTGTGTTAGTCAATTTCGATCATTTTGCACACACAATGTTATGTTTTTTATTATAATAAAATTGCTCATTCATGTATGAAACAATGCATGCTCCTTAATTTTTTGCATGCGATACAAAATTCTAATTGGACTTTTTTTAGCATGAAAATTTTTATTTTTATCATGAATGAATCTTTGTTGCTGTTGTAATAGAAAAGTTGTTTGTAAAAGCACCCTTGAAAACATCATTAAAATATGAAACGTGTCTTATCTATGAGTGAGAGAGAGAAATGGAGAGGAAAATGTGTGTCTAGGCAAATAAGTTTAAGTTGTTAGTCATAATGATGCATGTAAATAACGGATATAAGCCTCTTTCTTACCCTTCTACCTATTTTAATATTGCGCACTTGGTTTTAGAATTTCGGTTAAAAACTACTTTGCTCACACGTCATGTCTTCATAAATCTAAAAAAAAGTTTTGTTTTGATGATGACATAAAGGAGGGAATATTTTGACATTTTGAAAGGGATGATATGAATAATATACTTTATTTGAAATAATGTTTTTTTTTCTATTATTCATTACTTATGAATAAATTATAAAATTAGCTAGATTGAATGAAGAAATATAAATCTGAAAATAACGACTTTTTCAAATTTAAATTTTTAAAAATTAATTTACCCAAAGAATTTAATTTTCTTTTTATGAACTTAAAAAAGAATTAGAAAACTGAGAACTTTAAGAAAAATTACTGAGTTTATTGAAAATTTTACTATTTAAAAAATTAACGACTTTTCCAGATTTAAAATTTCCAATAACAAACTGTAATTTTTGTAAAAGTTTAGACTCATCAAAAAATTTTAATTCTTTTAATAATTGAAACCAATTTTATTGAGTAATTTATCTTTTGTCAATTATTGATTATAAAAATTATAATTATAAATAACGGTTTTTTTTCAAATTCAAACTTTTTGAATGTCGAAAATCTGTTATTTTCAAAAGTATTCCTTCCTATTAGATTTAATATTTAAACTAGAAAATAAATAGAAACGAATCAAATATTTGCATAATATCTTTGCCAAAAATGTGATATATAATATGATGCATTTATGAATTGTCAGACAATGCGTCATTATTAATTCAAAATAACTAAATATAACGCGCAATAAGTAAGACAAACATGAAGAGAATTGAAATAAATTTATTTTGACATGAGATTGACGAGTAGGCCCCTTCATTTTCACATATATGCTTGAATTGTATTTCAACGCTGAACGTGAATCTTGCTCTAGTGGATTAACGACAATGGAAGTATTGAATTTCACGGGTTTTTTTTTTATTTCATTTTAATTTTGAAATGACTAGCAAGAAAAAAACTTTTTTTTATTCCTCTTCTGGTTTGTGTTTAGAAATATTTAGTAGTTGTAGATGTTCATGGCCATGGTAACATGAAGAAGGAAAAGTTTTACGACTCTTGTGGTGTACTTTACAATTTTCAATTTATCATTTGCTTGTTTCTAACAAGAGGAATTTAAATGAAAATTTTCTTGATATTTCTACATGCACACAGTAAACAGTTTAAAGACAAATTACTGTCACTCTTCTTCTTCTTCTTCATCAAAATGACAAACTTAATCTTGCATTATTGAGGAGAGAGGGGAATTTTTCTCATGTCATTTTTAAGTTAAAATATTAACTGCTGCTGGCTGACTGTTTTTGTAAATGAAACTCCTAATTACTGTAACAAAAATCAATTAAATGGAATACAAATTGCTTCTTGCCAACAGCGTGGAGTTGTATTTTTTTTATTATGATGAGCGAAGTACAGAATGAGAGGAAATTGTGCTAGTAATAAATCATTCAGTGAATTTTTTAAAATCTCTTTGACAGTGTGTTTGCTCTTGTTCTTATTGAGACTCACTCGTTTTGTATATTTTTAAAGTTTTAAAATGGAATTAAAATTATTAATGTTCTGTGTGACATTTTGATATTGATTTTGATTTTTAAATAAAGAGATTTGACAAAATAAATTTATGAGCAGATTTTAAGTCTAAATTTAGAAATCACGAATAAATTTTTGTAATTTAAAGTAGGCTTTAGAAACACGCGTATAAGAAGAAGTAATATGATCAGATTTATTTTATTCTAATTCATCTTTATATAAAAATCAAAAAGAAAAATATGCGAATATTTCCTAACTTTGAACTTGAAAAATTTAAATAAAATAATTGTTAAACAAAACAGCTGAACAAATTGAAGCTCAAAATACTCAAAAATTAACAAAAACTGTTTTTACATGTTGAAATGAAAATTCATTTGAAATTCTAAATACTTAGTGAAGTTTAAATCCAGCAACGGCGGACTTTAGTAAAAATTTGCCCTAAAATCCGCCTTTAAAGAAGATATATATATGGACGGCGGACTGAAAATTGACTGTGTATTTTGCAAAATAATCAAAAATACTTTACGACCTTTTGTTTATTTACTGTAACACGTAAAAGGCATATAAAATGAAAGCATAACGTATTTTTTGTTGATAAATTTTACTTAATCAATTAAATTACCTTTAAAATTAATTAAATTTAATGAAACAGTTACAAAATCAGCAATATTGTTTCTGAAATTTATCTCTTCTTCATCTTCTCAACTTTTATAAAAGATAATTACTCTAATGATAAAAACAAATACAGAAAATCTTCACTAATTCTCCTTCATATTCTAATCGATATATATTTCATTAATCTTAATATATTATAATTTGTAATAATTTTCTCTCCCTCTCTCATCTTTTATTTACAGATTAAGAATAGACAATAATGGTGGCGCATGGTGTCCAAAACATATGGTGTCGAGAAATCTGAATGAATACTTACAAATAGATTTATTATCGCAACATGTAATCACATCAATTAAAACACAGGGTAGATTTGGTAAGGGTCAAGGACAGGAATTTACTGAAGCATACATACTTGAATACTGGCGTCCAGGATTTACTAAATGGCGACGCTGGAAAAATCTACAGGGAAAAGAAGTAAGTTTTTAACTTTTCTTAATGTAACTTATTGCTTTGATGTTTAAAAAATTAAGTCTTTGAAAAGTTTTCAATTTTCAATTTTTAACAGTTTTAAAAATTTCAAAATTTAACGGTTTTCAAAAATTTAAAATTCGAATTTTTAAAAGTCATTAAATTTGCCCTACTTTAGTTTTCCATAAATGACTTGACAAGTTTTTGTGATAATTGATTGACTGCCAGAAAGGTGTCAATTTGTAAAAACTTTCTCGTTCATTAATCACTAACTTGCTAACTCGTTCTTGCTTTCTTGTAAGTCCAATTAGCGAGATATTGAGAATAACGAGTTGCTATTGTTAACAATGGAAGCTAATGAAAGAATGTGTGACCATTTCTATGCACTAAAAGCTAAACATAATCAATGCGAATTCTTACAGATGCTAACGGGCAACATCAACACATACAGTGAAGTCGAGAATGTGCTGCAGCCAATCATTGTGGCACAAAAAGTTCGCATTTATCCATACAGTCAGTATGACCGAACAATTTGCCTGCGTGTTGAACTTCTCGGATGCACTTGGGAAGGTGAGTTGAAATTTTTGAAGAACAAATTGAATTCTCATGAGTGTTCAAAAAATTTCTTTATTTTGATGCCAGTATGCCATGAATAATGCAAAAGATAGCTTTTTCAATTCATTTTATTATTTTGAACATGAATGAAAGAAGAACTTTTTAATTTAATTGAAGGAAACATATGCAATGAAAATTTACAACATGCAAAAATAAATTTAAAAAAATTGTTGTGAATATGAGAGAAAATTTTTATTGTTTAAAAACTCAAAACTTCATTCATAGTTGGATGAAAATTTTTGTTGTTTGTAAATTTATTTAATAAATGAATTATAGAAAAGATTGAAAAGGTTTTCAAATTTTATTTTGAATGAAGATAGACAGAAAAATTTATAATTAATAGATAAATTTTAATATTTTTACAAAAATATTGTTAGTGAAAGTTATAGAAAATATTTACATTTGTAAAATGTTTGACAACAATTTTTATTTGTAAAAATTTAAGTTTTGACATTATACAGATAAGAAGAAGGTTTATGTGCATAATTCTTCTTCTTATCTCTATAATGTCGAACTCTATAAAAACTATAATTAACTCGACAAATTTTTCTAGAACTATTGAATTCCAAGGCATGGAAACTCTTTTTGATATTTATTGATCTTTTACATCAAAGTTATCTTGTTTTTCGAAAAAAAATATTTTTTAGAAGAAACTTTTACTAAAAGAGCTACAGTTTCAGTGCTATAACAAAAACACGAAGCCATTCGGTCCTTTTTGATTTTTTTATTCCTTCAGTTTATCTCATTCTTTTAAGCTATTAAGATTACTTTTAGGAATTTTATTAAGAGAGAAAATTGCAATATCGAAAATATCAAAGAGTTCCCAGATCTTATTAGGTTCTACATATTTTTTGAAGACTTGTAAAATATTTAATACTTTGTTTTAAAGATTTATTTAATTTTCCAAATTTATGTAGAATTTGTATGTAAAATAAAAAATTTTGAACTTCATGTAGAATTTCAAATAATTCTACAACGAAATATTTATATAAAAGATAATTCATAAATGCTTTTAATTCTTATAAAATTAAGTTATTTTGATAGTAAAGCCCATTTGACCATTTAAAAAATATTTTGACTTAACCTTTTTAGTCTCAATTCTAACAAAAACAAAACCGTGAAATCCCCTTGTCAAATATTCCCGCTCATGAATCACCTTTCAATTAAATCAACTTAATTTCAATCAAGAAAAGAAGCCACACACATGATCATTAGTTAGCATTAAACAAAGTGTGTAATAAACATTGCAGCTACTACTCGTCGACTCAAGTCTTAATCTACTTAAAAAATGATTTAAGAAGCCTCAAAGCAAATTGGCGAAACCGAGAATCGAAATCTTTTTCTAAGGCTTTAATTTAATATCCATTAAAGAGCTTATTTCACATTAACCTTGCAGCAGACAAACAAGATCCTTGTCTGATGGTATAAAAATTCAAATCAACTTTGACTAAATTGATAATTGAAAGCAATTACTTAATAAGCAGTTACAGAACATCACTCGAAGCGACTTTTTTAATTAAGAAGAAAAATTTATTTATTTTATGAGATCATCAACATTGATGAAAAATTTCTTTTTTTTTAAATGCTAGTCAGTCGCAGTCTTAGATTCTTTTTGTAAAAAAAATGTGGTGCTCATCATAGTGAGATAAATGTGATACCACTCAAGGTGTGATTCGTCATAAATTATTTAAAGTGACTTTTTGTGTTACGCACTTCATTTTCATTTCACACAGAATGTGATGAATAATTATTATTTTTCGCTGCTTTGAATGTTATTTGATATTTTAATAGAAGACAGCTAAAATAATTTTTTATTCCCTTCTTGACTCTTACGAGTGAGTGAAAGAGCAAATAATCAAATCTTCTTGAGTTTCATAAATGAAATTATTTTTATGGAAGATCTAAAGAATATTTTGATAAATTTATGGAAATTCCTTTTTGGAAATTGAGAAGATTTTTGACAGAAGAATAATCAGAAACTATAGTTTAACGGTTTTTGAAAACTTTAATTTTTTTTCAATTTAGAAATGCTTATAAATTGAAAAAATACTTGCTACTCAATTTTTTGATTTTTACAGTTTTTGTTGAAAAAAGACTAAGAAGATTTTGTTAAATATTTTCAAGTATATTCAAAATGAAAATTTAACGGATTTTTATAATAAAATTTGATTAATAAATGAAACACTTAAGAAATAAAAGAAAAATATTTTAATTTAAAAGTCTTTAAAATTCACTTCATTTTGATTAAAATCATAAAAACTTTTTAACAGTTATTGAAATTTCAAATTTTTTGTTTACACAAAAAAATTTAAAAATAACAAAATTTTGTATTTTTTCATACAAAACAAAATATTTTCAACAAAAAACTAACAAAATAACTAATGTATGTATCGCTTAAAGAAGATACTTTATCTCATTGTGACCAATAATTAAACTTTTGTATATTAAGTCCCAATAAGGTTTTTATATAAAGATTAAAAGCAACTAAACTATAATTCTTAGTCTACAATTAACGAAAAATGTTTAATAGCTTTATATAAAATTTTTTAGTTTCAAAATTTACTCTGTTTTTGCCATCAAAAATTGTTTCCAATTTGTTTTTATGTGATTAAGCTATAAAATTACAGCAAATCAAAATTACTAATTAAAAATATTCTTTTTAGTGCTTTTTTCTTCAAATTTTTGAAAATTGCGCTGAATTAGTTGAATTTTGTTTTTATCAAAATTTTCTCTTTTTTCATTAGCAAAAAATTATAAATTTTATTTATTAATAATTATGATATTTTATCTTATAATGCCCATCTTTTATTCTTTAAGAAAGAGAATATGCGGTATAAAAAGAAGAAAAAGATAGGTGGAGATGATGAAAAAAGAATGATCTCGAGTGAGATAAATTGAATCTCATTTTTTTGTTAATGCCACATTTCAAAAAATAAAAAGAAAAAAAAGATGAAGGCGCACAAGTATGCCATTGAAATGTGAGTGAGATGAGAATTATCATAAAAATCTTTGCCATGTTTCATAAACTTAACGAAATTAATCTTTAGAAGTTGAAGCACTCATGAATTAATGACGTCGATTTGAGAGCAACGCAGGTTGCACGCAATGCCACTAATGCTTTATTTTTTTGTTCATTTCATTCACAGAGGGATTAGTTTCATACGTCATTCCCAAGGGCGGCATGAAAGTTGATGTTGATCTCACTGATAGAGGCTATGATGGTGAAATTCAGGGCGATAGGCTCGTAAATGGCTTAGGTCAATTGGTCGATGGACAAAAAGGCCAGGATAATTATCGTGCTGACATAAATGGATATGGCAGAGGTGAGTGCGCATAAAACATTTTTTATGACATTCTGATTGAGATATACAGCGACATAAAATGTTATTCGATACTTTTTTTTATTCCTTATCTATCCTTTTTTGCTCTCATGAGAAGAGGAAAGAAAAAATAAAAATTTATTTGATACTCTTTGACTCGCTCAACGGTTATCGCTAAACGACACATAAAAAACACATTTTCAGTCAAACTTTCCTTTTTCATCCTCAAGTGTAATTTGTATTGCACTCTTTTTCTAAAGAGTGGTGCTCGAGTGTCAGTGAGATGAAATCATTATTTTTTTGCTAAATAAATATATATAAACATCTATTAAGAGTTTAATTATTGTGACTAAACATTGTGATAATATCGGCTTGTTTGCAGAGATTTAATTCTTGAGTTATAAGCAC
>JACWBX010003442.1:0-17298 GCA_014622435.1 Polypedilum pembai
TTTTCTTGATTGTTGTTGATATAAAAAAAATGCTGACAAAAAAAGAGAATAAAAAATTTAAATGTTTTTATTTATTTAACGATGCAGCACCTTTTGTAAATGTGATACATTGTGAAATCAATCTAAAAAAATTTTTAATGAGGTGTCGTATCACATTTGAAGGTGTCTTTCGTGTTTTTTGTTGTTTATTTTAACTTTTGAAGCATTTTTTATGTTTCATCTAAACTTATAATGTCTCGATGTTCGTAAAATTGTCGTAAAAAAGCCAAAATTTAGCATTGATATTTGTGCGTTAATAGTTTAATTGTAAAATTTTTTTATTATCTCTTGCAGTACAAAACAAAAATTTTGAAATTTTTCTAAAAATTGGTAAAGAATTTGTACTGTAATTGATTCACTTTGATGTTGTAATTTAACGAACGAAAAATGTTTTTTTTTGTCGTTTATTTCTTCCTCTAAATTGAATTTTAGATTAATTTTGTTAGCTGCTAAATGGTTAGATTTCATTCATTGATATTTAATTAAAGTGCTGACAGAAAATGAAACCTTTTAAGAACAATGTTATGAGGGCAAGAATGTATTTGCATCAATTGAAAAAGAAAGAAATCATTCATGGAAAAATTACGCTAATTAATTAGTGAATGGAGGATTTGAATTTTGTTATGCTACTTCAATATTGTTTCATAAAATATTCAAGATTGCTTTTGTGCCAGTAAAATTTTCATATAAAACTTGAAAATCTAAAATCAAAAAGAAATATTTTGATTTCAAATCTCGATATTAATAATATTGATAAAATGATTTATCTCGAATTTCTTTTCTTATTATTTAATTTTTTAATGCATTTTTTTACTATATGAAAAAAGCTAAAGTTGTCAACACTTTGTTTGCCTGTCTGAAGAACATCGGAGAGTATTTTTCGAGCTCTACCGATCGGGCTGAAATTTAGCATAGTTCTTTTACTAGTTATTAGTGAATTTTTTTAGACACTTTTTCCTATGGTTCCAGGGGTCAATATGTTAGCAAAAGTGGGTAGTCTCCAACGTACATTTAATTCCTTCAAATTTTTCAGTCGGAGACTTATCATAATTTTAATTCTTAAAACGCATCTATAAATTTTATCGAAATTGCATTTATATTTGTCTGTCTAACTAGAATATTTTATAAACCATTTAGTTTGTCTTAGAAGTAGTTGTGAAAAAAAAAGAAAAATCTTCGAGAAAATTAAATTTCGAATCATTTTGATTTGAAATATAAATAAAAGTAATTCTTAATCCCTATTCTAATTTATGATATTTCAAAATATTAATTTTTCACATCTGAAAAAAAGAATTTTTCTAAAGAATTTTCACTTGATATTAAAGTTCTTCTTTTCCATTACTTCAATTTATTCCCTGCTGAATACACTTAATTAATAAACATTTTCATTTTCTTCCTTTCTATTTAATTTTTCCGTTCATTCGACACAAAGAAATAAAGAAATTTTCCTTTCATTTTTACTCACCCTCAAAATTATCTCTCTTATGCACCCTTTTTCTTTCTTAAATATCCATAAATAAAAATATATAATGAAAAATCGGAAATGAATGAGAATTGAGGAACTTGTGCTTCATTATAAATTGATGAATTAGAGAAAGAATAAAAAATTTTTTTCCTAATAATACCTTTTCTCTGTCTCTATTAAATTTTATTTATCCACTCAAATGCCAAGTCGATGGGGTCATCGAAATTGAATATATTAGACTGAAAAGAAGGCAAATAGAATAAAAATCGATATCACCTTTTTTACCTTGACTATCCTTAATATAATTTTTTTTTCGTTCTGTCCGCTCTTCATTATGCCACATACAATAAATATTCTAGCAATAGACACACAAATACTAAAGCATAGAAATATATATTTGATTCAATTATCTGAAATGTTACGTTTGAACTCAATTGTGTGCTATATTTTCATCAATAGATGGTAGCCGAATAAGAGGAAATGAAAGGAGAAAGACAGCAGAAAAAAAAAAATTCTACGACCAATGCCACACATATCAATTTTCATGGCATACTTTCTATATCTACTCTCTTTCTCTAGTGTACAAGCACACACATTATATTGATATTATTAAAGGGGATACATACTCACATACATAAATTGTTGTGTAGAAGAAAGAATAAAAAAATTGTATATCAGTAAATAAACGGATCGTAAACGACAGAAAAATTTTTTTGTTGCTCTGCTGCTGCCTTTTTTTTCTCTATCTCACAAAACAGTCGAAAAAAATCAATAAAGACACACACCGAATGTGCGTAAATATACACACATGGCATGGCAGTGGATGTATGAGAATTATATCAATTTGTTTATTGTCAACGATTAGGAAATTTATTGGAATTTTTCTTTTTTTGAGATTCGAATTTTTGAACTACTTTTTTTTCAAAAATTAGCAGAATTTAAAATAACGGTTATTTGAAATTCAAATTTCATTACACATTTTTGAAAATTTTATCAAAATTTTTAAATCGAAGAATTTAAAATTTAACGGTTTTTAAAACTTTTCATTCAACTTAAACTCAACAATTTAAAATTCCTAACTCTTTTCAACTATAAATTTTCATATCATTAAAATAAAGAAGCCAATTTGTAGCAAGAACATAAAAGTTAAAAATTTAAAGCTCCTAATAAGCAGTTTATTCGACTTATCAATGGATAAATATTGAATGCCATAGCATAGCAAACACAATACATACACACACTATTTTCGGGTTAGATAATGCTAGGATTATTGGAAAGAGCTCTTTAAATCCTCCTCCCAGATATCCACCCTTACTTATCATATTAAAGAGTCAGAAAAATCAAATTCAATGAGAAACCGCACATACAGACATGGGACTGTTATGTACGCAAGTAAGCACTGTAGGGATGTTTGTATATACTCATATATTTAAAATTCAAAGAGTGTTTCGTACTCACCGAAAGAGAAAATTTCCCTCACTCTCTCTTATGTACAGAGAGCAAAAAAAGTAACCTTTTTTTACCCATTTCGAGATTACTTCCAATTCATACTTTTCTAGGTCTGCCTTCAATTACATACGCTTATACACACACAAACAATTTTTATGTGCTTGTTTTTATTCAACAGAAAAATAAAGGGAAATTTTTTTAAAGGTGATGGAATTTCCAAGAGACATGTGATGAAAAATAGAAAATTTCCTCCAATTAGGTTTTACGTTTCTAATTTTAAAGGTTTAAGGATTATAGAGCTTATTAAAAGATGGTATGAAAATGAAATTTAAATTTCTTTTTTTAAATAGATTAGTTTTACAGTTATGTCAGAAATCAAATTAAACAGCGCTCAAAATTTCATAATAAAGTAAAAATGTTTATATACTTCGCAAGTAAGAACAGAAATTTAACTTTAATACAAATTCAATGCCTGAGAACTCTTTTTGCTTACTATGATCATTTTTTTGACTCGATTTTATAACTTTGTAAAAATCTCGATCTTCCAATCATAATCTTTACTTGTTATGATTGATTTCCTTTTATACGTAAATAAATGATTGCTCATTAAAATATTTGGCTAAATATGTCATATATAGAAAATTTGAAATCAAATTGGGATCAAAAAAATCAGCTTTTTGAAAGAGTACTCAGGGCTCGAAATTTCAAGTTAAAGTAAAAATATTTATATACTCCACAAGAAGAAACAGAAATGTAACTTTAATTCAAATTTCTATCCCTAGATAAAATCAAAAACTTTTTCTATCTTTCTCTTTTACTCTCTTAACATCCTTCCTTCCTATCTATCTTTTTTTATTCTGTGAATGTGTTGAGATAATTCGATAAATATAGATTTTTTTTTTCTTAAGAATGTTGTTGAATGAATGAATGATATAAAACAGCATGGGCGGGATAGATAATCATGTTATCAAATAAACTTTTCTTTCTCTCTTTCTGTTGCTTCGAAAGACAAGCAAAAAAATAAAAAAATTTAAAAAGCTGGTTGTGAAAATTATTTCAATGTTGTTTAGATAGAATATAGAAAATTTTGTAATATTTTTTTATTGTGATTGTAATTGTGGAAAAGCTGCAGATGAAGTTTATTGAATGATTTTTATTATATAACTTTTATTTTCTGTGGATATTCATTCTGTGTTGTTGTTCGTTAATTTTTTTAAAAAGAGCGTTATCAGCATGAAATTACAATTTTTTCTTCAGTAGGTAAGTGAGAATTAGAAAATCATCATCGGAATGCTGAAAACGCCTTTTGTAACTCTGTTTTAGTCCCAATTTTGTCTTTGCCTTAACGATAATAACTTTTTTTGCCTTCCATCAAACAACAATATTTTTGATTTTGAAAAATTTCAAATAAAATTTTTCAAAGTCAAAATTTTCGAAACATTCAAATTTTTTGCAAAATTCTAATTATTGTGTTTTTCTTTTTTCTTTCTTTTTTATGTGTAATTGGCAACAAAAAAAAATCCATTTTTATTCATAAAAACGCACCAAAAACAAAATTCTAAAAAAAATTTTCATCGATTTTTTTACACTTGTTTATTTTTGTAATGTCTTGGGAATGAAATAAATCCTCACTGTTGATGAATTTTTTTTGCTCTTCCCCTCCACATTATAATATCATATCATTTTCATTAAAAAAACACTTCAATGATTACGATTATTATTATTTTTCTTTTACTTACAATTCATCAACATTTTTCCCTTCAAAATAAATCTCTCACTTATTTTTGCTCATGATGACAATGTGCAAACTAATTAGACCGAAAACTTTTTGTTGGTATGCTCAGTAAGCAACAAAATGAAGAGGATGTGAGACAACTGTTCAACACATTTGGAACTATTGAAGAGTGTACTATTTTACGTGGACCAGACGGAGCAAGCAAAGGTAAGCTCTTTTCTTACTTTCTTTTTATTGCACCCCCACAAATTTTTCTTCCTTTTTTTTGAATGACAAGTGACTTGTTTAGTGAAATTTTCTTCTTTTGCATGCCTGTAATGGTACTTTTTATGAATTTTCACTAAATCCAGCTAAATAACAATATATTTAATGAGAGATTAAAAAGATTTGATTATAGTTAAAGAGAGTAATAAAAATCAAATTTTTCAAATAACTGAAATTTTTAAATTCAAATTAACTTTTCAAAAAATAAAAAAATTTCAAAATAACGGTTTCTTAGAATTTAAAATATAAAAATATTGAAAAATTTTTGTGAAGAATCTTTTTTCTCCAAAATTCAAAGATTATTTTATTTCAACTTTGTCTCATAAAAAAGAATTTTTGATGAAGATAAATCATTTCATCATGATTAAAGTTTGAGTAGAAAAAGAGAAAAAAAAGTTTGAGTCAGCACTAAAGTAAACACAAAAAAAAATTTGAAGCAAGCGAGAAAAAATCCTTTCAAATAAATATAAATTTTCTCTCTATCTCATGCATAAAAGTCTGTCTGTAATCAATGGCTTTCTTCCTTTCGACCAACCAATATAATGCAATAAAATCTCATTTCGAACTGAGAAGAAAAGTTACTCTAAGGGCGAGGAGGAAACTAATAAAAAAAGATTTTTTTTTCGTTGCTTGTAACACAAAAGAAATACAACAGAAGAGAAAAAGTTTCATTCTTCTTCCTCCTTATCTATCTATTTTTATGGATTTTCCTCCTTTTACCACACAGTCAGTCAGTCAGCCAGCCATCATCATCATCATCATAGTTCATTGGTTAGGTTGTATTGGAATAAATCGACACATTTTGTTAGTACATTACATTGATTTACCTACACCCCTCACTCAAAATCATCATCAACTCACAAAACTTGATTATTTGGGATGGTTGGATGGGCATCAGACAAATGCGAAGTTAAAAAAGGTTAAATTCACTTTTAAACAACCTTTTTATATGTTCAGTTCCTTTTTAGAGCGAAAGAGAGAAAAAATTTTAATTTACAAAATTGTGTTTGTAATAACTTTAAAAGTAAAAGTTTATTCTTAGTGAAATTCACTCAATCGATGATGATATTGTTTGTTTAATGAAATTGAAATAGGTTATTGGTATAGAAAAAAAGGGTTGATCGAAATTTTCATTTTGATTATTGGTTGAGAAAAGAAAAATTTGATGAATTTTAATTAGTTGATCATGTTTAGAGAAGATAAAATAATATTTTCATAGGAAAGAAAGCATTGTAATTTTTCTTTTTTATAGCTATCAAGACTTGATTCTAAATTGATTAGAAATAAATAAAATATGAGCAAATCTGAAATATGGTTGAAATATTTCATCATAAAAAGCGTTAAAATCTAATTTATTGATATTAACGTCAAAAACATAGTAGTAATGTAGTAAAAAATTTTCGTTTCTTTATTTAAATTTTTCTATGACATTCTTAAGATCGCAAAATCAAGTCTTAAATCTTTTTGCTTTATTTTACGTTTTCCTAATTTTAATAAAATTTTTCTTCCATAAATAAGCAAAATTCAGGCGTGGACACACAAAAGAAAAGAAAGAAAGATGAAATAAAAATCAACAAGGATCAAAAAAGATCAAATGGGAGCAAGAAAGATCAATGAATTGCTCTTTGTTGCACTTTTTTGATCTTTATTTATCTTTTTTGTGTTTGCACCAGAGCTCGAAGCCGACTAAAAATTTGTACATAAGTCAACTAAATTTTGTCGACTAATCATATAATTTTTAATTGACTTCGGGCTCTTGTTTCCACACTAAGACTCTTAGAATTGAATCGGGATAAATTAGTATCAAAGTACGAAAAAAGAGCAATGTGTGTCTATGCCTACAACAAAAATGCTTCAAAAATGACAAAAACTTCGATATTATAAAAATTTATTTGCAATAAATAACTTTTTGAAGCGAAAATTTATTTCAAAGTTTTACCATTGTGTCCGCTCTCCTGCTTCAACATAATGAAGAAATAAGTTAATCACATTTTTAAAATTGTGCGTAAAAAAGACTAAAAATTACTGTCCATTCATGCATTGAAACATTTAATTATTGATGGCAATTAAGTTATGAGCGATGATGAAAATTGAAAATGACACTAACGGCAGAGATGAAAAAAAAATTTATTCAAATTTTCTTCTAATTTTATTTCACGAGAAAGAATCACTGAAAGGCATTTTTTGTGTCTTCATTTTTTCGCCATTCTCTTGACACAAATTGAATTATCCTCATTTTCTTGCTCGCACAATGCTCTTCTTAGATTATTCACAGTGTATCTGATCTTCATCTTATATAATGGCAATGAAGTATGTATTTGACTGTCTTTTACTCGAGTTTTCTCGGCACCAAAAAAAATACATTTTTAATATGATTATGTAAATACATTTAACATAATCTTAAATTTAATATCTTTTTATATCGTCATTTTCTCTCATTGACTAGGGAGAGAAAAAAAATCTCAATATATAAGTTTAAAATTGCCATTAGATTACATTATTGTTGCTGTCGAAGATTAAAAATTATAAAAGAAAGACGATGAAGGAAATTTATTTAAATTTACGCACACGATGTGCTTCTGAATAAAAACAGGAGAAAAGGAGGCATTTTGTTAAAAAAAAGTAATTTTCTTTCATTATTATTGATTTATGAACAAAATTTATTTCAAATTTAACTAAAATATTCTTCTAAGATTCTGTAAAATTTCATTGGAAAACTTTATGAAGAATTTAAATAAAAATTTGTTTATTATTGAAAATTTTCTAGGGTTCGGCATTATGCAGATAAGAAGAAGAATTATGCGCTAAAATTTTCTTTTGTTCTTTAAAATAAATTTGAAAAAAAATCGCAAAAAAGCAAAATGAAAAAAAAGCTAACCAGCGTGTTGCCATCCTAAGATTTGAAATCTAACTTATTCCGACTTTTAAATGAAATTCAATAAACATTTTAAATTATTTTTTACAAAATTAAATTTTATTTTTACTTTAATTTTAATTTTAGAAAACATTTCAATTGCTTCAAACTATAAATTTTTTATCAAAACCTCAAAATTATATTATGACAATCACAACTCATGCTTACAAATTTTTTTTCCTTCCACTTAACAATATCAAAAGGAAAAAAAAGTGTTTGTAACTCATGTATATGTGTCACAATTGCGTATCACAAAGTGAAAGTGGAATTCTTGCTGACTCTTCAGAATTATGATTATAGAGCGAAGAAAAAAGAAAGAAAGAAAAATTCCAGCTTCAAAAGAATGACAAAATTTAGTTAATAAGATTTTTCTCCCTTTTCTTTTTTTTTCCTCTTTATGCCTCCATCATTCAAAGTGCCTGCATTTGTTCTCGCTCCCTTAGACTTTTTTTCTTCTTTCAATATCAACATCATTTATGCCACACATTCTTGCTTGATAATGAAATTTTTCCTCTCCCACTGAATTGTTTCATCATTACCATCCTGCAGGTGAAGATATGATATGAAAGTGAAGTGTAAGAATGAGCATACACATACTTATGGCAAGATATTTACTGCCTCATGGCATCAGAAGAATTTTTCAATTTCAATAAAAATGTATTAAATTGATGATAATGATGGTGGTGAAGATTTCACATATTTGTCAAGTAAGGAAGAGAGAGAAAAAAGTAAGAATTATTTTAGAGGAAGAAGATACAGATTGAATTTCTATCTTCTAAGAGTTTTCAAAAAAGAAATATTAGGATTCGTAGCTTAACTTATATGAACATATTTTTCTTATGCAAGTTGAGTTAATAAAAAATATTTTTAATTCATTTCAGATTCTTCCTAATTTTAGTCAAAATTTGTCAAATTTATATGAAAATCAACGATACATAAATTTACCAAGTATTGACCGAATTAAATAAAATATGAATGAATTAAAAATACTTTTTAGTAAGACAATTTGCATAAAAAATATGTGCATACATGTCAAGTATACATGCAAGTGCCGAACGCTAGAAAATATTAAAATAAATTTTTAAAAGGTTGAAATAAAAGTTTAAAATTTTATTTTTGAGAATTTTAACGCAAATTATTAGTATATATTCATTATTTGATAACAACATCTCGAAATCAAATCTTAAGAGAATTTTTCATATGTAGTGAATGTTATTATTATTTTTTTGTAAATTTATAATCAACTTTTCTAATTTTCATTTTAACTATTTTAAAAACTTTTGACAAAATTCTAATAATTTTAAAGCATAATAATTTATAAAAAACATTCATGTTTTTCATATTCTCTAATTCTACTTCATCAAAAAAATAAAAAGAAAATTCTTTAAATTTCAAATCTATTCAAAAAAAATTTCTTCTCTTTCTACTTTAACATTTTTTTATATTCAATTGTTCTTTTACGCAACGTAAAATTTTATTTTCCAACCAATTTTCCATCCCCAATAGATTTTTATTTTCTTTCATTGTAAAATGAATATGATTATTATGATTATGGTGGTGCATATACAGCACATAGAAAGAAAGCAAAAATAATCAATAAGAAGCAATTTTGCGGATTTCTTTTGATGGACAAAAAAGCAGCAGACTGAAATACGAGTGATTTGTTTGAAGGATGTCAATAAAAAATTTATTCTTTTTTATTCTCTCTCTTTCACTCACTCCTGCATGAGTATAAATAAGAAGAAAATTCTTTTAAATTATTAAATTCCTGACAGAGAAGAGAGAGAGAGAAGAAAATCCATCCAATTTAATAAAGATTTTTTGTGCAGGCAGGCAGGCTGGAGCAGCAAGAAAAAAAATCTATAAACAAAAAAGTAGCAGCAGAGTAAAATTCTTTTTTATCTACCATTGTGAATGTTTGTGTATGTGTTGGAAAGAGGAAGTAAAAGAAATAAAAAGCTTTTTATTTTTTTATTGCGCCGGATTTTTATGCTTCAAATGGATATTTCCTCCTTCATGCCATTTACAATTTCTTTTTTTTCTTCTTCTTCATTCTCCCTTTGCCACATACACACACACACACCAAAAAGTAAGCAAGCAAACGGCAAGCCATAAGAGAGATTACATATAATATATGTTCGCTTAAGTAGATTGTCTAAATGTGGTGATGAAGGTAATAATAAAGTAAAACTGTAAAATAAATATTAACCCTCTAATGGTCGTATATTTTCTTTCTCTCTCTCTCTGCTACCGTTTCTCATACTCCAGAATTGATGTTTTTTTAGTGTTTTAATGGCTATAAGAATTACTCGAGTTTTTTTTTATTTCTATCTTAAGAGATAAAAAAATTAATATTAGACAATCTCTGGCAAAAAAAGGGGTTTTTTTGAGTAAATATTTCAACTGTTATTAAAGGATAAAATAGTTTACTTTATATTTCTCTCTTAAGTGTATATTTTTCTTTAATTTGATTACTTTAAGTGGATAAAATTGAATTGAGAAGAGATTAAAGAAATTTTTACTTGAGAAAAATGATTTTAAAATTCAACAATGATTTCTTGTTACTTGTTTGTGAAGCGTTTGACTATTTCAATTTGAAGCGTATTTCGATTAATTCAACATTCTAACAATGTAACTCAATAAAAACAGGAAATAAGTCTGATATTATCGTAATATTCCTTAGTGGATCTTAACTTTTATATTTCGAACTAATAATATTTACTAAGTGTGAAAAATATCTGAAAACTCAGTTATCTTCAAGACTTCATCGGTTTTAAATCCAGGACTATAAACTTGCTGAGCTAGCGTCTTATAGCTGACTTATCAAGGCAGCTCCAAATTCAAATTTTGAAATTTAAAAATTATTAACTGCTAAAGTGTTTTAGATAAATGCCAAATAATGAATTAAAGTATAACAGAAGTTCTCTTTATGAATTGCAGAAATAAAAATGATATTGAAAGGTTATAAACCTTAATTCAATTCTTAAAGGTTTTTACGGAGAATATTGTGACTATTTTTCACTAAACTTCTTCTGAAATTTCACTTCATGTTTTATTTTCAACAATTAAATAAAATGAAAACTTTCATATTTAAACTATTAAATTTAAATTTTTTAATTGCAAAAATTGATTTTCACTTATAAAGAATTAAATTGTAATTATAAAGAAAATTATAAACTTTCAAATCAAATCTTAGATCATTGATAAAATATTATCCTTTCATCATTGTTTTCTTTTTTTTTATTTATATAATTTTTTTCCTTCTTTCTTCTCTTTTTTTCTCATCCAAAAAAGCAAGTAAAGATTATAGAAGATGAAAATAGATTGCAATCTAAAAGATAAGAAAAACTTGTAAATGTTCTCATGTTTACTGCTCATTTTTCTCAAAAAATTTTTTTCTTCTCTTGCTGTGAATTTCAACATCTTTCTTTTTCTTATATGAAAAGTCAGTGATGAAATATGAAATGTGTGCTATGAAGTAATTTTATATAAATTTATTTTCTCTATAGTTCTTTCTCTTTATTTCGTTATATCAAAGTCACATTCATGTACATAGAAAGAGAGTAAGAGAAAGAAAAGTTAAATTTACTTCCTGTGATGTGTCTCTTGTTAGTTTTAGTCCTGGTGTGCAGAAGATTATATTTCACCTCTCATATGTTTTATATAAATTGCTATGGAAGGAGGAAATGACAAAACACAGAAGTTGAGCTAAAATAAATTAAGAAAATGTCACAATTTGAAACATTTTCTTACATACACACAGAGACATTCTCACTTGATTGAGGTATGAAAAGTCAGCTTTGGCAGGCGAACGGCAAATCACTTCTCTTATATGTCTCTGTATACTCAAATACAAGTAGCGAAAGGAGAGAAAGCAAAACGTCAACGTAGGTGAAATTATTTTTTCATTTTCTATAGAGAAATTACACATTATACTTGTGCATGTCAGCCCACGTGAGTTGAGGAGGAAAATAAGGAAATATAAATTCACAAGAGACTTTCAATCTTCAAGTGACTTCCGCCCTTCATTCTTCTTCTCCTTTCATGCGTAAATTGCGTAGAAAATCATTTTAAATGAAATTGTAATCATGATACATGCTATGCATACATTCATTGACTATAATTCTTTAATGGGTTGGGCATTTTGGAAAAATATTTTTTCTCTTGGGACTAAAAATAGATTATTAAATTTTAAGTAAAAATCTTATGAAATTCTACTAAAAATTCTTAAATAGAATTTTTTAAAAAATTTATTCGTCAATGAATTGTTTTTTTTCCTTTCACAATTTTCTAAAATGACTTTTAGAAACTTTTAGAATCTTTTAAATATTTTAAACTAATAAAAATTTAGCTTTCAATCACAAATCATTCATAATCATTGCCCTTAATCTCCTAGCAGCAAAACAACATAAACATAAGTGCCACAAAAACACACTTAAAAGATTAAAAACCTTCATCAGATCAATATTTTTTGCTTTAGTCAATGTATTTGAAGAAAAGAGAAAGGAATAGAAAATTTTAAGATTAAAGTGCTTTTTTATTCTAATAATGAGAAACATTTAAGAGATTTGAATATTAAAGTATAATGTCAAATCAATTCAAAAATTTAAATTTATTTATGATTTATAAAATTTGAATAAAGATTCGAATCTTAACATTATACAACACAAATAATTTGGATCTAATACCCCAAACATTCTTTTGTGGTTGAAATTTTATTTTTTTTTGAAAAAGTTTCATAATAAAAACAAAAATGTGACACAAACTGAAAACATAGCATTGCAGATGGAGTTTTGTATTTTATTTATTTTTTCCAAAACCTAAAAATTCTTTGATTTCATTTAGATTTTTTTGATTATATATAATCAATAAAAAGTAACATTTTAATCTTTTGATTGAACTAAATTTAGGTTGAAATAAACTTAAATTACGATGATTGAAGTTAAATATGCTTAATTGAAATTCTACATGAACAATGAAATCTAATTTGATTTATATAAAAATCAGTTTTAACTTTTTTGCCCTTATTTGAATTTCCTAATACAAAAACAAAAGGTTAAAAAATCAACAAGGCTTGATTATTGGATAATTTTTTTTTCTTAATCATGGTAAACAAGATTTCAAATAAAAACCTACTTTATTTAGTGAAATTTTCAATTAACATTAAGATTTATGGTTAACTAAAGAATTTAAACAGTAAAAACATTGATTCAAATCTTATGACTCAAAAAGTTATTTGATCAAGCCTTTCCAGTAATTTTTTATTTTTCAAAAATTTCTTTTAAATTTTTGCCATCCTGATTAACTGAATATGATACAATAAAAGTCTTTTTTTCTCATTTTTCCCACTTTTAATAAATTGAAAAAATGCCAAGCAAAATTTAATAAAACTTTTATAAGACTTTTTTTCTCATCATTTTCTATCCCTACCAAAAAAAATGTACATTCACTCAAACTTTGCTCGAGTTTCATTTTAAAAACCTATAATTTTCCGCCCTCTAAGTAAGCAAGCAAGTAAAAACTTTTCCTCCTATCGATCTATATTTTTTTGATTGACATTTGCTGTTTGCTTCATAAAATATTAAGTCTCGTCCTATTTTTTTCCTCGCTTTTCATTATATTACGTCATTGGCTTAGATAACATGAGAGAGAAGAAGTTTTAATATACTTTCAGTATATATATGAATGTTAGAAGAGAAGAGAGGAAAATTTTAATACCTTGATAATAATTTGAACTTGTCAAACTTTACCGTTCTATTGTGTTATTATGCCATCGCTGAAAGAGGATTGTAAATTGAGAAAAACAGCAGTAGACATAGTAAATAAAAATTACTAAAAAATTTAAATCAAGATAAAATGAGAAAATATGTTTTGAAAGGAAGGATTTGCCATTCAAGTGTTCTACTTAGTCATAGGATCCCATCATAAAATCATACTTCAAACCACCCTAACTCATTCTCTGCTTCATCTTCTCATTTGTGATTGCTGATGAAATATATAATCACAGAGTTAGAGTGTGTATATGAAGCACAAGATGTGTGTAATGTTATTTTACATCTCACATACCTCTCTTCTCTCATATTACAACAACACATATAAGCTACATATATGAATGAGAGAGATATCATCAGCATTATAATTTTCTAGGGTAGATTTAAATTTTATACATACATTTATGCCACTCGACTCCTTTAAAATATTCTCATTCAAGCATATACTTTTACTCACACTCTTTTGTATATGTATGTGTCACATGTGAAATGATTTTTAACTTAGATTTTGAATGAAATAGACAAGGTGAGGAAACTAATTTTAATTAAGAAGAAAAATTGTAAATTTTTAAAATTTCATAAATTGAACACTTTGAAAAAGTTAGAATAAGAAATTTAAAATTTAAAAAACCGTTAAAATCAAAAATCTAAGGTTCTTTTACCTTGTTATCATTTGATATGACTACAAAGTGTGTATGAGTGTGTACAAAACAGATAAAGCTTCACATATATTTCATACTCTAATAAACCATCTAAAATATATTATGGGGAGAAGATATCAGTAGAAGACACACAAAATAGAAGTAGATGAGATGATGGTGATGACAATATGGTAAAGACAAGTCACACACAAAAAGCATTACATGCACATTATATTTTATATAAATCTCAGACGCTAAAAATCATCAAATTTCTTTTATTAAAGCTTAAAGTTTTCTCATTATAATTTATAGTAAGAAATGAAAACTAATTAATTTTTACGATATGTCTCACTCAGTGAAATAGAAAATGTCGTTAAAAATTAAATTAAACCCTTTTTTCATTCATGATTTTAAAATTTTGATAATGTCACTTCATCATCATCTCACACCCTAAAAATATGAGACAAATACACACACATAGATGAGAGAGAAAAATCTTTGTAATTTTATATTTACAACATCACTGCCATTGTCATTAAAGAGAGTGGAAGGGAAAATTTTAAATTGAATGGAAATTTGCTTTTGACGGGTTTCTGACATTCAAAATAGAATAAGGGAGATGAAAAATACAATTTTTGTGTCAATTTTTCTTTTTACTATTTTAATTGAAAAGTTTTGTAAAATGATTCACTTTCATTATTGGATTAAATTTTTTATTACTCAAAAGAAATCTTAAAAGTTTTCAACTTCAAATTGCAAAACATAAATAATGAAAAAGAAAATTTTTTTCATGATATTTGTCTCTTCCAAATGGAAGCTGATTTTTTCCTGAAAGATAAAAAAAAGAAAATAAAATCACATAAGAAGAATCATAAAAGTCATGACAAGAAAAAAAAAGAAAAAGTAAACTTTTCTTCTTATTTTGTCATGCTATTATTGTGTTCATTTCTCTATCATTCCAACTTTTCACTTGTCGCGTTGAGTTTGTTAAAGAATAAATAAATGAAGATATTATTATTGTGTGCGCTGCTGATATATAATTTGTTGTTTATAAATTTGAGCGTTGGGAGCAAACAAAAAGTTTTCTCTTGGGATGTTTTCAAGGTTTCAAGTTGAGATTTTGAGCAAAAAACAATTATTTTTGTTTAAGCAAAAAACAAAATTTTATTTTATTTTCAGTTATTTATTCTAATTTTAAGAATAATATTAAACTTGAATATTTCTTATTAAACTTTGAAATAATTTTAGCAAAATTTTAATTTTAATTATATAATAATCTTTTTTTTCCATATAAAAGGACTAAAGTTATTTTAGCATAATTTTTGTATACAAAATGCAGTTTATATCTTCACTTTAACTGGCTGTTTGGTGAGGCACGAATCTCAAAAACTACAGTAGATAGAGACTTGCGGTTTTTTGCTTTCGATTTTATTTTAAAAAGTTATTACGGCGACATTTAGTTAAAAAGCTGACACTTATTATATAACTTGAGAAATTGTGTAATAAAATTTCCATATGGAGTTTAGTTTCAAAATTCATCATTAATGGCTCTGCAAACGATATTCCTTTGTTTACGCGTTTTTCCGGCTACGTGTTTTTTAGACTGTGCGTAATTTTACATTATCAAGAAAATGAAATACCGATCGAAGATGTTTTTGGTCGAACCAACAATTATAATGTCGAAGTTTTCATTTTTGAATTCTACACTAGTCATTACAAACTGATCGTCACATAAATTACAGAATAATAAACATTGAAATGTTAAATTAATTTTATTTATTATGTAATTGTTCATCAACACTATTTTATGGCGACAAAAAGTGTACTAAAGTAAAGGCAGACGTTTTCTGTATTTTTTTCATTCCAGTGTTAACACTCTTTAACTTTTTAATAGTTGTTCTTTAGAATTCCACACTAGGCGATTCTCGGAAATTTTTTTATTTTGTTTGTCAAGGAGGAACAACTTTTGATAGTAAATAACAGAGTAAACATTGAAGCCCAAACGTTTTGTATGAAACTATTAAATCATTTTTTGTTAATTTGTCAGATCTTTTTTAATAGAGTTGTTCTCCCTTGATTATAATAATAAAACAAAATTAAAAGCAAAAAACATGAAAAAACTTTTTTCTGCTTAACAATCATAGTCATCGTCGTATAATATCCTTAAGGGGTCGAAGAGAGTTAAAAAGAAGCAAAAACAAGTTCAAAGCGAGCTATGCATAAATCCTTGAATTTTTGCTCGAACACTCGACAACTCCAATGTGTCTGCTCATTTCCCGTATAATTTTTTTTATTATTTCAAAAGAAAAATTATTTCAACACGCCCGCATGCAAAAAGACAGAGTGTGTAGAATGAGTAAAACACAAAAAATAAATTTTCAACTTCCACCACAAAATTTTCTCTCTCTTTTTGATGGTGTTTGAATGTAGTCATCATGCAAAGTATACAAAAAATATTTTTCCATTTATTTAAGCAACTAGTTGAAGTTTTCCCACTCTCTTTCCTCTTATTTTTTCTTTATTGTTCTCTTTATGCTGAATATGTATGTACAGATTGTTGTTGGGCAATTTTCATTTTTCCACTACTTACTCTTCTCTATATTCTCTTTCTCTTCTTAATGTTTCACAATTTTTCTCGCAATGAGCACAAGCAAAATGCTATGTAGAGCCATTTGAAGCACTTTATGGCAATGAATGTATTTCTACTTTATATTTTAAAAAGGCACTGTTGCACATATAAGTGAGAGAGCAGCAACAGCAGCAGCAGCTACTTGTTGATGATAAAATTTCTCTCTCTTTAGTTGAATATAATGATATCACTTCAGTCTCATTCTATCGAGATATGGCTTGCTTTTTACTCATGTTGATGATGATGAGGAGGATGTTGAGGTCTACAAGAATTTCTAGAATATAAATTAATTGCAAATTTAGCAGTTTTTTTAAGAATAGACTAATGTTTGATAATTGTTTTGATGAAAATTACACAACTAGCATGCTACAATGTATGTTTATAATATCGA
>JACWBX010003442.1:42032-60143 GCA_014622435.1 Polypedilum pembai
AAATTTTATACATTTTGTAAATTCAAAAATTTATATATTGAATTTTAAAGACTTTTCCTTTTCATATATAAAGATTTTGAAATTTTTAATTTACTGAATTTTTTCGAAACAAAAAGTATTTTTAAAATTTAACGGTTATTCAAAATTCAAAAGGATAATAAAGGTTTGCTAACAAAAAATATAAAAATCTTTTCAAATAAAAAATTTGTTTTGAAACGTAATTTTTGAATTTGAAAAATAATAGTTCCTCAATAAACAACCGTTTTTAAAAATTCAATTTGAATTTTTTTTGAAAAATATCAAAATACACACTTACACACAAAACAGACACAAAAAATTGAACTAACTTTGTAAAATTCTTAGGATAACGGAGAAAAAGAAAGATAAATAAAATTAAGGCTAAGTTCTTAATCAATATTTGAATAATTATATATTTATATACAGTAAAAATTGATAAAAACTATAAATCGAAAAAAGATAAATAAATAAATAAATAGGATACAGGGTATTTCTGCAATTAATTATAAAAAAATGAATAAATTTGAAACTAATAAAATGAGAAAAAGAAAATCAATGAAAACGAGATTTGTTATTGAAAAAGATTAAAAAGAACTTTTTCTTTTTCATTTTAGAGAGAAATTAGAGAAACTTAAAAAAAGAAATCTTGATCAAATGCGCCAAATTAATTAATGAAAAAAAAAAATTATCAATGAGAATTTTGTACTAATTGCGCTTTTTTAGAAATTATTCTTAAAAAATGCCTCTTGACTTATATACACAACAACAGCAACCAACACTTTTCTCTCTCATACACATAAACACACACTTGTAGACATCAAAGAACTTTATTTAAATTTTTCTCTCTTGCTCATGATTGCATTAAACATTTAGAAAAAATTATAAATAAATACTGAAGAGTTAAGATCAAGTTAAGAGGGAATCATGACATAGGTGATTTTTTTTTTAAAATTCCATTTTGATTTAATCAAAGAGAAAAAACTTCCATTTAAGTTACTCAAACGTTCACTAAAGTGAGTTCTTGTGTGCTTAAGTACGTTTAAAGTGCTCTAATAGAGTCTTAAATGGAAAAATTTTCCCTTTGAATTCAATTTTACAAACAAACTTCACAAACAAACAAAGTAAGAAAAAGTCTACCTATGCCATATTCTCTCTTTACCTAATTAAAAATTAAAAATATTTATATATTTAAAAAAATAGTTCCATCCATCAATCAAATGCACTTCATTCTCTTTTCACATGCATCTCAAAAAAAAGTAACAAACTAGCCATGAAACTTCAAAATGAATTGTCTCAAAATAAAAATTAGAAGATAAGAGAATGTAAGTGACGGTCGAATGAGCTTCGCTATTCAAAATTTGTTTTTGATAAACACAATTTAAGTTTGAGTTTTTTTACTTTTACGCTCAACGCATGCTTAAAGTTCCTCCAATCTTTTTCCTCCTCCTTCGTCGCTGGCTATTTCATACATAAAAAAAATCTCATTTTGAGCATGCCGAAACCGAGTGCACTTTGTTTTCATTGCAACAACAACAAAGAAGTTCGGCAAAGAGGTGAGAAAGAGAAAGCCTGCCAGCCAATCTCTGACTTGCAAGAAAAAGAAACTTTTTTTGATGACGATGAAAAAAATGAGTAAGAGAAAAATGAAAAAACAAGGAAATATTAGAACAAAAATATGCCTTACGAATAATATAAAAAAAATTAACTTTTTGAAAAATAAAATAAATTGTTAAAAGAGAAATTTTTTTTTGAATGGAAAGAAACACAGACACAAAAAAAATAGTTTTTTGATTTCAGTAGAATGATGATGAAAAAGAAAAATTTCCTCAACATACAGACAAAAAATAAAGTTTTATGATTATTATACGATGATGATGATGATAAATCATGATAAGCAGGAGAAATATTGACTTATTACTTAAACTAACTTATATATGAGATAGGAATATCAAGGTTTTACACAAAACAAACACACAAAATGAAGTCATTCATAATAGATGCATACTGTACTTACATAGATATGAAAATAGTCAAACATGTGACATTTTAAATTGATTTTTGTCACAGTCCGAAAGTGTATTTCGACTAACTAAAATTCAAATAATTTTTAGTCGATTGAGAATAAAATACTAATCGACTAAATTTTAGTTGCTTTTAGTTGAAAATTTTAATCGACTAAAATTTAGTTAGTCGACTTTAACCGACTAAAATTGTTTTTAGTCGACTAAAATTGATTTTAGACGATTAAAGTCGACTTAAATTGATTTTAGACGGTTAAAATCGGCTAACTAATTTTTAATTGAATAAAATTTTCAACTAAACACAACTAAAATTTAGTCGATTAGTATTTTATTTTTAACCGATTAAAAAGTAGTTGAATTTTACTTAATCGAAAAACGTTTTTGAACTCTGATTTTTGTTTTCAACTTTTTTCATCCTCAATTTATTATATCCTGTAAAATACATTCAATAATTACTCACATAGAAATTTCATCAGAAAGTCATTTTTTGAGACTTTCAATTTAAATATTTGTAAATAAATAGACAAAAGAAAAACCAAACCAACAATCTAGAAAGAATTTTGGTCGAAAAAAAGCTGATAGAGATGAGTTTTTGCTTTGAGTTGCACAAAAATAAAACTTTTTAAGTTTTCTTGCGACTGCACAAAATATCAAAAATGAAAAATTTAAAAATTTCAATCCATTAAATTAAATTTTTATCGAAACACACACACAAAAAAGTATTTAGATGAAATTACATAAATTATAAATGATGAAAAAATTATTGCATTAATAAATTTATTAAACTAATCTCAAAAAATTGCAAATTTACGCTTTTTTATTAAAGATGAGAGAAGAATGAAAATTACTTCCAAATTAATGAAAATTATTTTGGTGCGTGAGAGAAATTTTTTTAATTTTTAAACAAAAGAAAAATTTGAATTTGAGTGTAGATCAGAGTCTGAAATTGTTTGCGATTAAATAAAGTTACAACTAAATTTTATTCGATTAAATATTTCAACTAAGAATCAACTAAAATTAAGTCAACGAAATTTTGACTGATTTTTGGTTGAAATATTTAATCGAATAAAATTAAGTTATTTGCAACTAAAATGTCAAACAATTTCGGACTCTGGTGTAGATTGATAAAATTTCAATTCTACATTTAATTTCAAATTTTTCCATTTTATTTAAATTAAAAACAAGTAAGTAAGTAAATGAAAAAGTGTGATTCTGGTCCAAAGAATAAAAAATAATTAAAACTATTAAAAAATGAGCTTTTGAATGCGAGACACACACACATTGAATCATTTTTTTATCATTAAGAAGACTTTTTTAAAGACATCAGCCAATCTCTCTCACTTTTTCTTGCTATTTAGTTTACAAATGCATCAAAAATGATATCCATCCATCCATAAGCATAGAAAATAAAGCCTAAGCGAAAGTAGATGAAAATTATTTGATTTCAATGATAAATTTGCAACCAAAAATTTTAATTTCAAAAAATGAAAATCCTCAAAAAACTCTTTTGATGTCTTTGAAAGTAAAAAAATGAAGATAAATAAAAAATGTGAAGTAAGAGAAAAAAAAATTGCTAGAAATTATATTCACATTAACGCATATAAAAAAACTAGTTTTCATCTTAAATAAAGAAAAATTTGCATAATAAGAAAAATATTTTTCCTTCTTCATTAATTCTTACTTAAAGAGAAAAAAAAATTATATACATACACACATATATACTGTAGAGAGATTAAAATAAAAGAAAAAAAAACATTACAAATGATGCGCATTAAGTAAAAATCACAAACATACACACATTCATGCCATGAATTTATTTCAATCATCTATTTAAAAATTTATTTCTTAAATTTATAAAAATTTTAAAATTCAAAGAAAATGAATGAAGAATGTAAGAATTTGATATGAAAACAATTAATTTTTTTAAACAAAAATGTCAAAACTCTTATTTGAGAAAATATTAGGGTTCGGACTTGAAAGCAGGCCTGCACATATACTTGTACAAGTTGACTTACAAAAAATTTCTCTAATTAATTCTAATTTTATTTCATTTAATCAAAATTTGGCAAATTCGTATGAAATTTAATGATTTTAAAATTTACTTAAGTATTTGACTGAAATGTATAAAATCTGAATAAATTAGAGATATTTTTTGTAAGTCAACTTATACAAATATATGCGCAGATCTGCGTTCAAGTCCAAAACCTAGAAAATATTATTTTTGAATTTAAATTCAGCTCCTTGAAACTCTTTGATATTTTTGATATCGTGATTTTTCTTAAAAATAATCTTAATAGCCTAAAAGAATGCGACAAACTCAAGGAAAAGAAGTCAAAAAAGACTGTATGGCTTCGTGCTATTGTTTTTATGTTGTAGCTCTTTTAGTAAAAGCTCCTTCCGAAAAACAAAGGTATCTTGATGTCAAAAAATATCAAGAGAGTTCTCATGCTTTGTTCACAAGCTTGTGAAAAATCAAAAATAAAAATACTTTTTTGAATAAGAAATTTATTTTGAAAAAAGAACATCTTTAAAAGAAAATAAAAAGTCCATTTTTTAAATTATTTTAAATAATCATTCATTTACATTCTTCATTCATTTTCAATACTTTCATATGATGGTCATAAAGAAGAAGAAGAAAACTTTCATAATCAAAATGCCATCAAAAATGAAATTTTTTTACATTAAAAACACACACGCATAAATTATGATGAAGAACAACTTTTGAGATTTGCAAAAAAGAAAAAACTTGAAATGCACAGACACACACACGTTGTTGTGAAATGATGAGAAGAAACTACAAAAAAAAACTGATGAATTTATTTATATCGCATTAAAATAATTAACAATGAAATATATTGATAAGCATAAAAAATGATAAAGTAATGAAGTAATTAATAAATGAAATTTTTTCCCACAATTTCTCATAACACACAATAAATTTATTTTTCGCGTCCTTCATTTTTCAAAATACTTATTATATTATATTAATATACATTAATCGATTAAACAATTAACAAATTTTTCAAATGAATAATTCACACACACACACAAACATGCGACAAAAAAAGTTATAGAAATTACATAACGATAATTTTTCGAGAAAAATAAAATAAAAAAAAACTTATTAACTTAATAACTAATTATTATAAATTTATTAATTAATTAATTATATTAAATTATTACATTTAAAAAAATACTAAAGAAAAATTTTTCAGTACAACAGTATTAAATTAAATTTGAAATAAAAGAAAGTAAAAGAAAAACTTTTTGAAACTAAATAATGGAAAAAGAATAAATTTAAAAACTTTTAAAAAAAATTACACGAAAACTAAAATTTAATTTTAAACCGCTTAAATTTTGTTTGTTGACCTTTTTAAAGCTGATAAAATAAGATCATGAAGTATCAGCAATCAAACCATATCAGGCACAAATTTTATTCATCAAAATTCAAATTTTTTATTTCTTAACATAAAAAAGAGTTTAAGTATTAAGAAAAATTGCCGGAGTAAAGGTTGAATACATAAAAATATAGAATTTAAATTTTTTTCTCATTTGCATAAGAAATAAAAGTTGCTGCATTTAAATCTTGATTTATTTTGAAGAAATGAAATCGTGATAAATTAAAATAGAGATAGAAGATGAAAAATAATTTCAATTTTTAACGTTTTTTTTTCTTAAATAATTTTCATTCTAACTTTCAAAAAAAGTAACAAGAAAATTTGCCAAAAAGTTGAGAAAAGTCTTTTTTGATAATAAATAACAACATCAATGAGCAAAAAATTCATAAAAAAATTGAAATTGTATTGAAATTTACCATCAATCAACCTTACATACATACACACATAAATAACTAATAAATAATGCATTTGATTTGTATAAATAAATAAAAATGAAATGAATAAATCAGAAGAACGTGAAAAAGGATGAAGAAAATATTTCAATTGAAAACAATTCTTGTTAATTTTCTATTGAAATAGTTAAAAAAATACACATCATATTTATAAAAAAAGAAACCACAAACAAATATATATTATATGATATATTATGAACTTTATAACAAAAAAAGTTAAAATAAAGTAATACTTTATAAAAATTTAAATCATATTAAATTTTTCATTTCTTTTTAAATTTTCAGAATTTTTCAGAATTTTTCAGAAATTTTTAACGATAAGCAAAATAAAGTAGTCGTTAAGGTGAAGACACTTCGACTAAACGCAATTCTTTAAGAATGCATCTAAAAATTCTGATTTTCACCGTACTAAAGCGTAGAATTACTTGCATTTATAGATTTATGACTTAATTACTTCTCAAATGTCTAACTTTACAATTAAAAATTTAAATTGTTGAAGAAATTTTTGCAAAATGTTTCAAACATTTTGCTTACATTTTGCTAAATTGAAAATTTATAGAAAAATATTAAAAACGTGTAATATTTTTCATAAAACTACGGTATTTAGCAATGAAAAGAAACAAAAAGTCTGTACTTAGCAGATATCGATAGGATACAACGAAGATTTTGTATAATTTTGAAATTTCTGAAGAAAACCAAGAAATCATAAAAATCGCCGATTAATTGCAGAATAATCTTAAGAGTCGCCGATAAAACAGAGTGTCTTCACCTTGGTAAACTTTTTTATATGAAGTATTGAATATTTTTTTGAAACTTGAAAAATCAAATTAACAAAAATGACATTCAAAAGACACATAATGTATTTGAATTACTTAGATTTGATGTAAAATAAAAGTTTTATTCATAACTTTTTTTCTTTTTACGATAAATAACAAGAAAGTTTTTTATTTAGCTGAAATTTCACAAATTTCAAAGTCTAAAGATTTAGCGATTTTATTCCAAACTTGTACATCGGATAGAGGTTAAACTTGATTTCTTCTAACAATTTTTCTTTTCTTTATTATATCTTCATTTTTCCATTTTTTTGACCAGATTTTCTTAATTTTTGGCCACTGCAATATTTCAAAAATAAAAACGATTGTGGATATTGCACAGCAAAAAAACCAAATTTCAAATCCAAATCTCCAATCATCAAGTTTCAAATTTTCTAATTCTTCATAAATTTCAAGTTTTCCATATTGAAAATGCCATTGATTTTCAAATTTTTTATAGAAATGTTGTGGAATTCCTCCAGGAATGATTTCTTCAACGACTTCATTGATGATGTGATACATAAAATGATTTCTTTGAAGTATCAAAGCAATTGGTAAAGACATAAATGGAGCATCTAATGTTAAAAATTCTCTTGTAACTCCGAAACTAAGGTGTCTTATGTCAATATCTAGTAAAATTAATGCTTCATGTTTTAAAATTTCTAATGCTGTGCTTTCATTGAGATAATCAAGTATTTCATATTTCACTTTACGTCTAAAAATAAAATAAAATTATTATAAATATAAAATAAATCATTTTTCTTACCCCGGAATGATAGTTTTATTGAAAAAATCGAATTCAACACCTTTATGACAATAAATTGTGGAATTACTGTCTAAAATTCCTTCAATTGTTGTTGGAACAAATTTTCGCATGTCTGTAGCCATTAATTAAAAGAAAACTCCTTGATATGCAGTTCGTATGACAAGACAAAAGAGAATAAAAGACATGAGAATTATGCGAGGAAAATTTGAAGTTGGTAAATGAACTTGTGAAATTCCAAAAAAAGTTCCAAGAACATTAAAAGCAGGAAAATGAATAAATTCACCATAAAGAATATTTTGAATTTTTTCAGATCTTTGATTAACCACAAAAATTACACAAAATGCAATTCCAAATGTTATCAAAAGTAAAATCCAAGTTATAGTGTCAAAAGGCATCAGCAATTTCTCATATGAAATAAATTTTTCACCTTTTGTAATTACAAGTGAAAATTTCATATCTTCAAATGTTGAAGTTTCGTGCTTAAATGAATCATAGAAAAATTCTACACCAGATCTTATGTGTGGAATAAATATTTTAGTTGTGTTATCATATGGGATGATAAATCTTGAATTATTGCTGTAAACTCCTTCAATTTGACGATAGACTTTAAAATTTCCTTTTGACCCAACAGCATCAAGTATATCAAAAGATGTACCAATTTTATTACCTAATTTATCTATACTTGTTTCAAAATTTTCCATAGCGACAATATCACAACCATGAAAATTTCTAAACTTTTTCTTAATTCTGCCAAAAGGTTTTTCCCATTTTCGAGATCTTACATTGAAAACATTGATAATATTTTTATGCCTTTTATTGCATTTTTTTCTTTTGAACCACTCAAATGTAAAAAATTCAACTTCTTTGTTTTCTTTAGTGGGATGTAAGTAAAACTTTTGTTTTTTACATTATATTCAGTCAAAAGTTTTGGACCTAATTGTCCCTCAATTTTAACTGTGTATATCAAAAATCTCAATTCTTTTGGAAATTCATTTGCTAAACGAATATTCAAACTTATGTCTTTTAATATATTTCCAAAGCCAATCAAAATTGCTGACTGATTGAAAACTAAATTTTCTTTTTTTACAATTTTCTTAGATTTATGACGTATAACTTTAATTGGCAAATCTTGCATTGCATCTTTGATAGCTTCAAATACTTTAAATACTTGTACACTTTCTCCTCCATAAATAACAATATCAAATTAAATTTTTGGTCTTATAAAAAGTTCTCTTATTACATCTTTGAAAGCTTTTGTTGAACCTTCATTTTTCAAAATACTCAATGGTTTTAAAAATTTATATGACTGCGTCAAAGTTATCAAAATAAAGAAAACTAGAAACTTCATTTTACCACTATATTGCTGGAAAAACTACTTCAAACTGATGTGCTTTCCTTCATAAATTCTTAATTTTTCCTTTGAATTTATCTGATTTTTGTTTTATATTCATATTAATGTACAAATAAAAATATACTTGAATTAATATTTTAAGTGTATAAATTACTGGTACAAGCAGGTAAAATTTCATCAAAATACATGCCATAAGTTAATAAACGTTCATTTTCAATAAAACGATTTTTCTGTATTTGAATTTTGAAAAATTTAACGGTTTTTGTTATTGAAATTCTACTAATAAAGGTTTTTTAGAAACCGAACAGAAAAAGAGACATTTTGATATGTCTAGTCCAAGTGAGAGTCGAATCAACGTCTCTTGATTGCTGGTCAGGTAAACTTACCACTAAGCTAGCGACGGAGATCTCAAAGCTTGACATTTTGGCAAATTTAATCTCTCTAACTGCTCTTATAATGAGTTATCATTGTAGTCGAATTTTATAGAATCCAACATCTCCCCTCAACGTTTAATTTTTTCTATAAACCATTTTCAATTTTACTTAAGCTTGACTTACTACAGCATGTTCACAGAAAATTTACTGGATCTTAAGATATTGTTCAGTGCATCAGCTGTCACTACCTTAAATTTTACTTGTAACGAACGAGCTGACATCTGGGCCCATAACCTGTTTACTTTCTCAACTAATTTGTAAGTATTTTAGTCAAATATAATTTAAATGTTCAAATTGATATTTTCAATAAAAGTTTAAATTTAAATAAAGTTCAAAATAATAATATCTTGGAATTGAGTTAGGGAAAAATGAACCTTTTGAACGATTTAATAATTTTTTAATCGTTTTTTAATCTTGTAAATTTTGTAATTTTTGATTACTTCAATTGGTTACAAAGTTAATAAATATTGTCAAATACAAGCAAATTTTCATTCTGCTATAGCTACAGTACTTTTTAGAAAGCTAAAATCTTTTCAGATGAATTTTATCAGTTTTTTATAAGTACAATCAAAAACGTGGATCAATTTGTATAAGTAGAAAATTCGATTTCTTAGAATTATTATTTTAATGCTTTTGTTCAAAAAATTTCTTCGAATTTCAAAAGTTCTCTTTATTTCTTCATTTTGGATAAATAAAAACTTCATCAATACTAAAAGCCATACTTAATAATTATCGAAAGTAAGAAAAAGTTTTAGCTCATAACACAAAATTGAATTTTGATTAAGAAACCTAATCAAATAATAGATAAAGATTTGAGAAGTAATGAAGAAAACAAGCAACAGCAGTGCAAAAAAAAACTTTTTCAATTTCAAATTTTATTTTCTTAATAAACACACAAATAATTTTCTTTCTCATTGATAGAGAAACTTCTAACTTCTTCCTTACTCTTACTATACTAGCCAAAAAAAACTTTTTCATCTCTGAAAACACATCCGAAAGCTATAAAATGTGAATGAATGCTGAAGTCAGTGGAGCCTGTTGATTCATATTATAGAAATTGTGCAAGAGGTCATTGTGATCAAGGGCACAACTCGTGCTACAAACAGCAGATGCAGCTATCATTCGTGCTGTTATTATTAAATTCTTGTGTGATGACTCATAAACATTTTCTTTCTAAATGTCATCTTAACTAAGTCATAATAATTTTCCATTTTTTGCGTCGTCTTTAATTTTATATTATAACTTATATAAAAAAGAATGAAAGAGGGGAATTTAACTTTGGTAAAAAATAATTCAAATAATTTTTAAACATTAAAACATTTGTCGACAGTATATTCAAATTTATTAAAAGCAATAAATATTAGTGCTCAGCACTTACTTTTAGATGTATTATGATGCTCAGCATTATGTTTAAGTCTTTAGTGCTCAGCACTATTAATTAAGTGTTTTGGTACTCGGCATTATGCTTCAGTGTTTGGTGCTCAGCATAATTAATTGAGTGTTTTGGTGCTTAACATAATGATTCAATTTTTTGGTGCTCGGCTCTTACTTTTAGTGCTTATAAAGATAATGAGACTTCTATAATACAACAAAAATTAAAATTTTACCGTCTCAAAATCATAATTTGACAAACTTAAATTTCTTATAACTTAATTTCTTTCATTTTTTAAATTGATAAATTTTTTTAAAAAGTTAATGTCAAAGATTATGATACTTAAATCTGAATTCAAAACCTCCTAAGATGTGAAACTTTAAAAAAAAGTTTTCTTTACTTTCTTAAATTCATTTCTTTCAGTAAAAAAAATTTCAAAATTTTCTCAAAGTATCTTTTCCCTTTTCCAACTTATGTGCACACGCATAAATTGCTGCCATCAATGTCTTACCACACATACAAAAACATTCACAATATTAATCTTTTATAATGAAAGCATCACAATAGTGTTATTAAAACCATCTGTTTCCATCCTCCTTACACTCTCTTATCTCTCTTTCATATAATGGCAGTAAAAAGCAGCTTTTTATTGAGGCACTTTGACACTGTCCTGTAAATTCTTTAGCTCATGTCAGCACCCACCCTAACAATATTGTTTGTCTTGAATGTTATTGCTCTTCACTCTTTTTATTATTTTGTGTCGTTCTACTTAACAACATTAGTTTTTTTCTCTCTTATTTTCTTGTTTGTGTGTGTGTATAAAAATTCACTTTGATGCACAATATGTTGTTTGTTGTTGGTAATGAAACAATTTAAATTTTTTTTGTGTCATTGACATAGACATAAGACAATGCAACATGTTGTGCGAATCTTAAATAAAGATATTTTTTGTTCTTACACAAGAAAAGAAAAAGATTATTAAATTTTTTATATTCTCTCTGCTTGTGGTTTCTTAAAATTAAAATTAATGTGAAGAGTAGCGACTTAATGGAGGATTTTTGTCTATTTAGAGGTTGACTTGTTTTAGCTGAAAGATTTTGCAAAGAATTGAAGAAGATTTAAAAGTTTTATTAATGCTTAGATTCACAGTGAAATTTTTGGAACTCATTAATCAAAAATAACCTTGATTTGACATAGAAAAGCTAGAAATTAAATTCCTTTGATTCCAGCCTTAATTTTGAATTTTTAACACAATTTTGTATAAAAAAATACGTTTATAGGTCAACATTGGCTGGCTGGTTAGTTGTGATAGATTTTACTCGAGGAGTTCAAGTTTTGGATGCTTTGATGACATCAGAATTTTTTGGTTTCATATTGGTACATGTTACTAGTGCATGTCGGTCAATAACAGTGCATGATCTGACATTTTGTTGATTAAAATCTTTCAAAATTACATAAAACGCAAAGGAAACACTTAACGTTGTTCTAATTGTTTCAATTAGGAAAGGAATCAAGGACAAAATTACTTCCATTAAACATTGCATAAAATAGAAATTCCTTTCTTTCAGTATAAAATAATAGCAAATAACGATTTTAACTTTTTTTGAGATTTTTTTAAGTCCATTATGCAACTTTTAATAATAATTTTTCTGCCCAGAGATATTTTCATTTTAATGGATTATTTTTTCCGGAACAAATTCTCTGCTGCTTTCATCATAGCAACAGCAAAAAATAATAAAAATGTTTCCAACTGTAAATATTTTTCACCCAATTTTTCTCTTCCTGCTGTTATTGCTTTTCACTATTCTCTGTCTGTCGATTTATATATCCTGAAAAGAAAGAGAAAGAAAATGTTGATATGTAAGAGAGTGTAAACTTCCTTTTCAAATTTTTCTCTTTCCTCAAATGAGTTTGTAGTCTTTCATATTAGACAGATGGAGAAGAAAAATGTTCAAACAATTCAGTCATTTTAATTTTTCACTTCCGCTTTTCAATTAATTTAATTGCATACTTTCTCAAGATGACTAAATTGTATCTTTTTTTCTCTATATTTTTCTCGACATACAAATAAATTGACATGTTTTTCTCTCTCTTACTTACATTCGTTGGCACGACAACAACGCTTGTTTGGAGAATTGATTGTGTACTTGATGATAAATACCTTTTCTGAATTTCATTCTCAACATCAACGATGCGAAAGAGAAAAATTGAAATTTCACAACAATTTCTTTTGACAATTGTTGCATAACAATTAGACGACAACAAATATTTGTGACAATATGAAATGAAATTTTTTTTCTCCTTCTCCTTCTTCTTTCTCTTTTTTTATTCATCATTGAATGAGATAGATAAATTGCTATATATTTCTTTTTATGTTTATGATAAATTGATACGCCTTTTGAGAATAAATTTTATTCAACAGGAGATGATAGAAGAAAATTTATGAACATATCAAGTTAAGACAACCTTTTATACTACAATTCGATAACAGTAAGTTTTGAGCGTGAAAAATATTTGAAAATTTCACAATGCTTTTACATCGAAATTTGAATCCAGAATTCTCAGCTTACTAAGTCAGCGTTTTATCACTGATCCATCGAGGTAGCATTTTTTTAGAATGCTTAATATTAATTTTTACCGTTTTTAATTGTTTTTAGCTGAAATATGACTATATTGATATTAGCTTAATAAAATAATATGACGATTTTATTTAAGAGTTCTTACAAATTTATTTAGATTTCAATGATGATAGACTACCGAATCTATTTCAAACTATTATAGCAGTTACAAATAATAACTCCCTAAGCGACAATGCTTAAAACTAAAATCTTGAATTAATTAGCACTTATAAATAAAAATTAAAAATTTTGTTTAATTTTCCGAAGTTTTTTATCACATTTTCTTCTTTCTTTTTAAAATCTTTAAGCGTAGTCATAAAATTTAATATAGTTAAATTATTTAGAATTAAATTTCAATATTTCATGCTTCAACACCCACATTTTATGATTTTTGATATTTGGTCGATTAACTTTTACGACTTTTAATTTCAACATCAATTCATTAAGACTTTCTAACATTTCTAAATTTTAATTTTTACTATTTTTTCACCTTTAAGAATTTTTCTCTTTGTTTTTATCTAATTTTCAAATAATTGACGCATCTTAAAATTTTTTGGTATTAAAATAGATGCCTACTTTTACAACTCACAAAATTTACCATTTCTTGCGAACGAAATTTATTATTTTGAAAATTTCAAATTTTTTTGTATACTGAAAAAAACTCGGAAAGTATTTTTCGATCTCAATCAATCAAATAGTTATTCTACTAGTTATTAGTGAATTTCATCGATCATTTCCGAATTTTATATTTCAAAGACTTACTGTACTCATCACTTACTTACTTACTTATATAACAAGCAATCACTGTAAGACTTTCAAGGATATATTTTTTTTCCTCTTTTTATTGAAAATATAAATAAAAATCTTCAAAAAGATAAAAATTTCGAAGGCTTAAAATCTTAGCAACAATCAATATGCAATGTCGTTTGATGAAAATGAAAAAAGAAGAAAAAAATTTGAGATTTCTCGTGTCTCTTTCAATTTTCATAATAAATATTTTTGAAAAATGATATTACTTTTTCCCCTCTTAATGTTACCATGACATTAACGTCATCATCATAAGAAAAGCAACAGTAACAGAAAGAGTATCAAAATAATGGCATAAGAAATTGAAGAATCACTGCAAATGCTCGTGCTTGCCTATAAGAATCTATAAATAAATGAAAAAGAGAGAATTCACAGTGGGACAACAACAAACAATCAGTGAAAGCAGTTATGAAAGTAGCAAATTACGTAAATACCTTCTCCATCTTCAAGCTAATAAGTGTAATGCTTCCTCCTATGGTGGAAATTAAATTTAATATAATATAAATGGAAGGAAGCGTGCGGAATTTGAGATATGCACCCATGAGGCCATTTTGCTCTCTTTCCTTTCACATGCCATAATAAATATTTCAATATCATCAAAATTTTCGCTCTTTCTTATTGCAGAGTTGTAAAATGTGTAAATAACTTCAACGTTTACTCTGTTTTGTTTATCAACAATTATTTTTCCTTGGAAAATTTAAATATTTTATCAATGATTTTTCTTAAATACAAAAAAGTTGTTAACTTTGTAAACTTTAAATTAAAAAAAACCGTTATATTTAAAATAAAATTTTCAGTTAAAATTCTAAAAATCAATCCTTAATTAGAGTTATGTAAAACTCAATGAATTTTTGCAAATCAGAAAATTAACTCTGCTAACAGGTAAAATAAAAAAAAAGTCTTTACTAATTATGTTGTACATATCCAAAACCCAAAACGGTAGAAGCTCATAAACCTCTAATTAACTTTAATTCACTTGTATATACATGCATGCAAGGATACATATAGTTGTGAAAATTATTAGCATTGCAGCTATAAAGATAATGAAAACAATTTTAATTAAAGACAGTTTACGGATATAAATATTTAATGTAAACAACTTTCTCACTCCTCACACGCAAACTATTTTGTACTAAAAAAGGAAAAAGGAAAGGAAAGAACTAATTTTGGGGTTTTATAACAGTTCTCAAAGTAAGAAACAAATTATGCAGTTTATGGCATCATTTTGAGCTTGTTGCCCACACGTAAAAAATTTACTTTCTTATAAACGTGTGCACATATTAAAATAATGAAGTCATAAAAGAAAAAAACATGTTTTTGACAATTTTCAAACTAAGCTCAAACAAAAAGGAAAAATTGCTCTTATATTAACTCACGTGTAAACCATTTATGAGTTAGTAACGTGAGATATACAAGAAATATCAGCGATAAACACGTGACTCATGCTGTGATATTTCTGTCTGCCTTTGTTTCTCATTTATTTACGTATTTTCTGCATTTGATAAGTTAATGGAGTTACTTGAGAATTTTTAAATATTAAAAATTTTTCCTTCTCTCCCTACTAGTAAGTCCTGTATGGAATCCGCATCATAATGGATGAAAATGAAAGAATTTCTTTAATAAAATTACACGAGATTGTTTTTGAGCTTATTAAAAAATATTTTATATTAAATTTAATGGACATTCCAGTGTGGCTTGCAAGGCAGACGAAAATTGCTAAGCATAAGAAGATTAAAAATTATTTCAAATTTAATGCTTTCGCCATTTATATTTTTAAAACGCTTTTTCTCATCTTAAAAATGTTTCTCACTACCGAGAATGATTTAAATAAGAAAAATGTCGTCGTTTGAGTTTTCAATTAACTGAAAAGAAAAGCATGAACTGCTCAATTCCAGGCCATTCCTTGGCTAATGTAGTTCAGCTATCAGAAGATTTTTTGCTCTTCATGAATCCCAGATAAATGAATGATAAAGTGATCCAAATGGGTAAACATTTTAACAATTTAAATTTACCGTTGGCAGTTACGGTTTATATTTTTATATAAGATAAATAGGAGTGTCCCAGTTCAAAGTTTTCAAAAAGATTTCTGTGTAAAATTTTAGAATTGACCAACAAAAAAGTCAGTAAACTCCGGTTATAGAAATTGTAGATGGCGTTTCGATAAGCTTTTAACGTCCTCGACAAATTTCATACTGGAATTTTTCAGAAGTTTCTTTTTGGTGTCAACAAGTCGAATCTCGATATTTTGATTATTTTTAAATTTTCCAAAATTTTTTTGAATACTTTTTTCCCTTATTTCTACTTCTTTTTATTTTAAAAAAAGAGAATGTAAACATTAATTCGTATAATGTAACTATATATCTACCCTAAATATAATTTCATATTCAAATAAAGCAGAGAGAAAAAAAAGTCTGCAGCAAATATTTACAATGAAAGTTTTTTCCTCCACTTCGTCTATTTTTTTACAAACAGTAAATTTAATGCATCCGTATCTCATCGCATTCACATAACTAACAAATGTTTTGAATGAATAAATAAATATTTTAAGAAGGAGATAGCATGCGATGATGATATGAATGTGGAAAAAAAGTTCTCTCTCTCTCCTTTTTCTGTACTACTTGTAGACATTGCAACAAGTTCAGAATAAATTTGAAATTTTTATTGAAGAAGCTTTTAAGTAATTGGAATTAGTGTTGAGTGTATGCTGAATGACGATAATAATTTCTTATTACTCTGCTATGAAGCGTAGGGCGTTGACTGCTTCAATTTGAAACAATCATTCTATCATCATTCGACAATACGACCTAATAAAGAGAAACAATGAGCATGTTGTTCTTCTAATATGTGTCAAAATATTGTATGCTGAATGTTTCGCTTAAAATTTAAGAACAAATGGTTATAAAAATCAAATTTTATATTCTTATAATTAACGACATTTTAAAAATTTAAATTTAAAAAAGTCGTTATATTTTCACATTCAATTAACGTAAATACTATAACAAATGAAAAAAAATCACAATAATTATATTACAAATGAATGCAATTTTGCTCTTTTGAACATACATACACAAGCACAACACGTCGAGTGAATAATGATGTCGGACATAAATGAAATTTCACAAATGAGATATAAACACCATGAACCATGTTAGCGCAGTAATGGAATTAATTTAAAGCTATATTATGTTCGCAAATATATTTCAATTTCACTGCTGAATAGCGTTTCATTAATTTAATTCACTATAATTGCTTTATTTTGTTGTATTTGTGTATTGAGCTTAAAAGGAGTTTTTGAAAAATTTATTGTAATTAATGCAGTTCTAGGCTTTTATGCACCTGTGTAATAGTGATATTTCAAATTGAAAATATCAAGGAAAGCGACAACTTCATCTAAAAATTTTTTTCAATGCTTTTCATACTAATATCAAGTTTTCAAAGAGTATTTTGTTTTGCTTATTAACATTTCTTGTTGTTTAGGCAAGATTTAATTTATAAACTATTAATTGCAAAATGCTAAGCTTGAATACAATGAATATTAACTAAAACACTTTTTATAATCAATAATTTAATTCTCTGATTCTAAATTTGATAATTTTTATTTAATTAAAAAAAAAAGTGACAGGTTTGAAAAGCGACAACAGATATCGAACAACCGTTGAAGCTCAGAACTTTTGTATGAAATTATCAAGGTAGGGACAATTCAAAATAAATTTCATTTTTCAAGCTCACCTACTGACAGTAAAAAAAGGGCACAAGATTTTACTAAAAGCTTTTCAAAAAGTTTTTGGTTAAGATTTTCTGTTTATTTCCAAGGTATTTCGCAACGAAACATTCAACTTTTGCTTAATATTTATTAATCTGATCTTAATATTTATCTAATCAATTAATTTTTTATCGTCAATAGGCGAGCTTGAAAAATAAAAATTTTTTGAATTATTAAAATTTTCATTGTTTTGTTAGATTTTTTGATAAAATTGTTTCATCTTGAATTTAACAATTTTCATTTTGATATTTTTTAAATTTCTCAAAAATTTCTTCAACATTAAATCTTCAAGTATAATT
>JACWBX010003443.1:7897-25822 GCA_014622435.1 Polypedilum pembai
TTTTTCTCGCTCTAGGGAGTCTTGTGTTTTTCTGTTTTTGACGAGTAAATGACTAAAACATCGATTCAATGGTTTTAAAAATTTTAAATTTTAAAAAACCGTTAAATTAGAAATTTGAATTTTTGTCTTATCTGCATAATGCCGAATTCTATGTAAAGCACAATAAGTAAGAAAAATAAGTAATTTCTTCATACTTTTTCCAAAAATGCAATTTTAGAGGAAAATTCAAAGATTTTTTGTCAAAGAAAACAACACCCTGGATTTGAATTTTAACGGATCAACCACGTATTAAAATATTCTATTATTTCTTTCGTTATTGACGTATTTTTGTGCGAAAAAATGAAGAAGAAGAAGAATTATGCGCATAATGATTCTTCTCATTTGCATAACTTTAAACCCTAACAGTTTCAAATACAACTTTAAGTGCTAATAAAAATAAAAATTGTTTCATTTCATTGCATGAGAAAACTAACATGTTAGCTTAAATCCACTTTACTTGATACAACTAAAATTATTATTATTATTAATAGCAGTATCATTTTAGTTCAATTGAACATGCACTGGAAAATGCATATGCAAAGTAAAAAACTACAAACATTCAAAAATTTCATTTTTTCTCTCTTCTCTGTATTTCTTTGAATAAATAAATAAAAAACTCTAGATACATTTCATTCATATATTCAATTAAATTGAATCTAATGGCAGTAGAAACAATAAATCTCGCATCTCTTATGCTTAAGCATGAGAAGGGAAATATACACACATAAATTATTTATTTATTTATTTTTATTAAAAATCTATTTTGAAAAAATAACCAGCTGAGAATGAGATTCAAGACACATCTCAACAACTCTCTACGATTTCCCTTTTGCTCTATTCGCTTTTATCGGAATAATTTGTTATTTACATATATTTCTTTCAGTGCTGGACTTGATTCACTTTATAGTCCAGACTCGACTCTGATCATGACCATTAAGTTATCAAAATGCTTTTTCTTTACATTGTAAAATGTAAATAAAGTAAAGAAACTAACTAAAATTTTAAAGCGCATTTTGAATTCCTAATGACCGTTATATATAAGTTTTAAAAATCAAATAAATTAAAGTTTTCAAATTTTCAATTACAAACTAAACCAATACAAGAAAAAAGTTGTTGAAAATTAACAAAAAGGAAAATTTTTGTAACGAACTTTCATACATTTTAAATTCAAACTTTAAAAAACCGTTGAAAATAAATCTAGAGAAAATTTCAAAAAAGTTAAAAAATTTCAAATTCAAAAAGTTTATTTGCAATTTAAATGAATAAAAATAAGAATTTCGAAAGTTAAACTAAAGAAATTAATTATTTTGAAACTAAATAATTTTTAAATTTTAAATGACTGTTAAAATAAAAATTTTTCATTCTTAGAAATATCAAAGTAAAATATGACAAAATGAAAAAAATATAAAATTTCTAGTCGACAATGGATTTATTTTATTCAATCGAGGCCAAGATACTTTGCATATACAAAGCATAAATGTATGCACGTATGAAATAATGCTCAAATGCTTTTATCTCACTTTATTGAGAATCTTTTTTTTCTCTTTTCTGTTTTAAAATAAGAAATATTTTTCTTCTCCTCTCAAACGTCGGGCACTTAATGCATGTATTGAAATGTAATCTAAATTTAGCTTCGAGATATTGAACTTTAAATTGCTTTCAATAATTTTTTTTTCTCTTTTCTCTCACTCTAGAGAGTTATAAAAAATAAATATATGAAATCATGTTTATGTAGAAGGAAATGAATGAAATTTGTAGTAATTTGTTGTAGTATGTGGCAATATGGAAAGATTTAATTCGCCTTCATGTGAAAATGAGATATTTATTCAATTATAATGTCGTGAGATCTCAATTTTGCTGTTGTTGTTACATTTAAAGATAGATGGATGAAAACAAAAAGAAAAAATGAGAATATGACTTCAAGGTTGAGATAAATAAACATGTGTTTAATTTGTGTTTATTAAAAGTTAAATATTGTAAAAAGTAGCATTAAACTAAAATCAAAAAAAATATGCTTAAGTTAGAAATAAATGGACAGTAATCAAATCTTGACATTAAAAATTATTATAAAAACACAACTATTTATAATTTTTTGATTTTTTTACAAAACTTTTTTAAACATTTAAAGGAGACAATTTTTTTGTTTAAAAATAAAGATACAATATTGGTTCTGACCATTGATTAAATTTTTAACTTTTTTAAATTGATTTATTTTAACTTAATAAATATTGTATTAATTAATAATTATTTAAAATTTACTAATGGAAAATCTGGTTAAATTGAAAATTACTTAGATTCAAATCTTATAACATTGTAGTGATATGACTTGTTATGACCAAAATTTTTTCGCTCTTTATTTTATTTTTTTTTTTGAAAAAATTACTTTAAATCTCTAATTTTGAAATAATAATCAGAAAGCAAAAAAGAAATAAATAATTTTTCTAATATTACAACAATTTGAACGAGATTACAAAAATTCTTACATTAAGAATTGTTTACACTGCAACCACACAATATTTTTCTTTCTCTATTTTGTTTGTATGTAAAAGAAAGAAAGAAAGCAAAACGCAGATATACGTGATAATGTTAGACAATGAACTTGTGGGGAATAATATAAAAAAGTCGAGTGCAGTATGTGTAATGCATGTACTGTAGTGGGCACTTGAGTTGGCTCTCTTTTGATATTTTTAAACAATTCATTATTCATTACACTCTGTACTGTTTCTTCTGTGAGAAAATAAACAATGTAAAAAAAGTTGAATATTTTTTTGTATGTTTGTTGTTTTTAATCAGATTGCTTCTGTTTCAGGGTTGATTGAATGAGATTCATGTGTGCACACTTTTTTTGTTGATGGTTCAACGACCCAGGGCTAATTGTAAATATTCTGCCCTTTTAATGAGGCATTTCTCCGGAATTAATTATAATGTATGAGTCATAGCTCATAGTCATGGTCAAATGATGCAAGAGTAAGAGTGAAAAAAAACATGCCAGTCATTCATTCGTAAAAATCATCAAATTATTACGCATTGTGTCGTTATTATATGGGCTAGTATGAATATTTAATGCGACCTCATGTGCACTCTAACAATTAATCCCTCTAATTGATGTATATTTTGCAAAATACAGTATGCAGGAACAAAAGGCAAATAATATTTATGTATTAATAAATGTATGTCTCTTATGTTCATGGGATATTCATGACATAATCCAAATAAATTTATTCACTCACACTTTCATTTAATTTTTTTAAACATTTGAAACATTACAAGAAGGGTGGGAAAATTGAACTTGTTTTGTTAAAAGATTTTTATTTGAAAGCAAAAAATTAAAAATGATAATTGAAAAAGTTTTTGAAGTCAAACAAGATTATTAAAGAGGATGAACAAAGGAACAAAAAATTTTTGTACTTTTTGGACCTTTGTCTATTCCTTTGAAATTTTTTAACGAACTAAATTTGAAGGATAAAATTTTTGAAATTTTAGCATCTAGGAATAAACAAAAATCGCAAATTGGACACACATACAAATTGCATTGTATGCCTATTGAAATCGTCTTGAATTGTTGATTTCTCTCATTGTCAATAGTGTCAGTTATTATTGAGTTGTATAACGAGCAAGTTTTAAGAAATCTTTGATAACTTCAATATTATTTGACTTTATATTAAAATCATAGAGTTCTCAGACTTTGAATTATAATTAAAATTTTTACTATTTTGCTCTAAGACTAAAATTTACAATTTATTTTATTGCATGAAATTAAATTTTTCTCTCTCCTCATACTCTTCCTCATTTAACACATGAAACCTTTTTACAAGCGAGAAAAATTACTGAGTAAATAAACAAACATCAATAACACACATTTACTCATTCCAACTTATTTATTTACACATTGGATTTTCATTTCTCTTTCCTATCTGGTGACAATAACAGTATTATACAGCAGTGTAACAACACAATCTGAAAATTGTATTACTATCAGGACACACACGCGTGTGTGTATTTGTGTGAAAGAGTATAGATTTTTTGGACACACAAAACACAGCGCCATGCATGCAGTGAACAAATTTGTAGGTAGTATAATTTTGAAAACGTGGTGCACATATATAAATATAAAGAAAGAAAAAAAGTTAGTCCATCGTCAACAGTTTGAACATCATTAATGAATTTTTTAGATCAAGGTTTGGAAAAATGATGAAAAAAAAGAGACAAATTCGAACTAAATAAAACAATAAACAATCTATAAGATTCGAAACTAGAATTTTAAGTTATTAAACAATTTTACAAACTCATTTCTTAAAAATCTTTTACATTTTTGTAAATAAAAACTAAAAAAAATTTCTTTAAATTAATTAAATCTAAAAACTTTTCAAATCACGAAAAACCATAAATATTTCAACTATTTTTCCACTGTCACGACAATGAAGAAGTAGAAGAAGGAAAAAGGGGACTTTGACAATATAAATAAAAATATATAATAATACTCAATGACACACAGCTAGTGAAATATATAGAGACGTGTGCGTGCTTGCATTTCGTTTATACGGAAGTGTATTTATTTCCCCAGAAAAAAGGAAAACAAATGAAAATGAAAATATCCTCAAACATTATTGTATGAGGACGCGTTCTTGTGGTCGTAAAAATTACAATTTCACTATTTGTGTTTCGTGTTCGTCTATTTCTAGATTTCTTTTTGTATTGAAATCGAAAAATTCTTGTGGGGAGAAAAAGTGAATGTCACAGTAGGTAAATTGAGAGTCACAATGAACAATTAACGCATGTGCGTTTCAGTAAATTTTCATTTCTGAACTGGTAGGAAATTTCCAATTCCAATTTGCTTTATCACCCTTCGGATTCCGGGAGCTGCTGAATATGAAATGAAGAAAATTGGGATGGTGAGTGAAATGAAGGCAGAGCAGAAGAATGAAAAGAGGAAAAGGCAATTTATGCTTGAGGAAAAGGGGTAACATTTTGAATTTACAGTTATTACACTTTTCCTTCCCTTATCATGCAATAATTTGGAGCTAAAATATTTCTCAAACAGCCATGACATTATACATACATCATTTGCTCATGCTGTATAGAATTTTTTATTTATTTAAAATGATTTTCTTTAATTTTTCTAAATATGACAAGGAATAAACAGTTTTATTGAAAGTTTTTAAAGTTTCGTTTTTCTTTTGTCAAGGCAAAAGAACTTTCGTAAAATGTTGCAAAAAATGACAAAAAGTGACAAAAAGTGGCAAAAATTTGAAGTTCTTTTCCCTTGATTTTCCTCTACTTTCATTTTTTCGTTGATTTGTTTTCGTTTTTCGTCAAAGTAACTTTCCTCTTGAACTGAGAAGAATATTGTTTGAATTTTAAAAGACCGTTACTTTTCTAATAGATTCTATTAGATTCTTCTCGAAAATTCATTATGATATCCAATCATAAGTCTTTTGTAAGCAAATAGAAGTTATAAAATGTTTGTTGTTAATCAAAGAAAAATCCTTTAGATTTCAGTTCAAAAATTTACAAGATTGAAATTTTAAACAAATAAAAATTTTCCTAGACAAGAATTAAAATTTTAAACTTTATCAATTTTTAAATTCATAAATTTTTAACTTAGACGTGAGAAAGAAAACTTTTGCTAACAAACTGAAGCGACTGAAAATTCAAGAATAATTATTTTTTGTGAATTTTGTCGTCATATGTAGACAGAAAATGAATTCTTAATGATGAAGCAGCAAATGTTGATTCGTTAAGAAAAAGTTTTTCATTTTTTTTCTGCATACACATGAAGGGAGCTAAAAATATAGAAATGTCTTAGTGAAAAATGCAATAAAAATTACGAGCTCAACCTCCAACCAATTTTCTGAAGATATAATAACATTTCACCCTCACATATTTCTTCTTAGCGTAATGCTATAATAACACTCTATGTATATTGCATGATTTCACTATTACCTGAGTTCAGCACACATGAATGTGTGTATATATGAGGGAGTATAACATGGCATATAACATAAGCAAAATTATGGGGATGAAAAAGAGCTGACTGATGTGAGATTACTGGATTTGTGAACGTTTCGAATTTCAGAAAAAGAAGAAAATTTCTTATCACTGAACACATTCTTTCACTTGATTTTCTTTTCAATTTTTACTTTGAAGAGAAGCAAAAAAATATTGTGAATTTATTTGTAAGTTAGGTAAAAAAAGGTCACGTAAGTCTTAACTTGCTAAAATTATTTTAGTAAATTTCCAAGACTTGAAGTCTAACTTTTAGTAAAAAATTTATAATTTCTAATATCAATTCTTACTAAACTTGACAAAAAGTAAATTTGTTCTAAAATCTTCAAACAATCCCCAACTTAAGGAATTCTTTTCTCTTTTTATCCATCAAAATAATTCTTCCCTCTCTTGCATAGATATAAATCCATTCGAGTAATAAACTAGAAAGTATTTTTCCTTAAATTGAAGAAGTGAAAGATATCCTTTAAAGAAGACTATAATGCAATTTTATATATTTGCTCCCTTATTTCATTGTATTGAAAATGTTCTTAAATACGTTCTCCTCTCTACTCTCTCCCTTGTGTATAATAAAAAGTCAAGATAGAAAAATTTTCATCTATGAGTATTTTTCCTTTAATTTAAGTCATGGAATTTCTATGATTTCAAAATGCCACCCTCCACTTTTATCTTTCTCATTGTTTTAATGTATTTTTGTGGAGATGAAGAAGAAAAAATATTTTTGCCAGGCAGGAAATGCCACAAAAGAGAGACCTCAGCTCGCTCTCTGTACGAAATTCCTTTTGGCCTTTTTTTATATTTTTGAATAAATACATTTATCAGTTAGAAATGATCATCATCATTGTGGATGCCCTCATTGGAATTTTCTTCCTCCTTTCTCTTTTTCGGGTGCTTCTTTTATGAGGCAATCTTTTTATCTATCCTTGCATGTATGCTCGCAGAACCCGAACAAAAATATAACAATAATAGCTTTCTCTCTCTTTCTCCCTCATTTGCTGTGTGTAAAAAAGAATTTACTTTTATGTTATGCGATAAGAAAAAGAAAAAGAAAAGAGAAGCAAATTAAGCATTTTTACTTTTTTTCTTCTGAAACATTTACTCATCATGACACAAAGTTCATTTAATTAAATTGAAAGCATTTTAATTGACGGTCAAGCTTCGTTAAACACATCTAACACATCATCATTATTCATATCCATCGCATAAGGCGTCAATAGAATAATAGAAAATATAAAATTAAAGTTAGAACATTCTTTGATAAAGTTTTGATGATTTAAGCGCTTTTAAAAAATTTAACGGTAATTTTTAATTTGAAAATTTTTTAGTCAGTAAAAAGATTATAGTTTTCAAAAATAGAATAATTCTTTGAAAATACACTATATTCTGCATTGATTTTTGAAATGTTTGATTTCTTTTTCGAAAACAGAATAAACTTTTAGTGAGAGAAAATCCGTTAAAAAATTTAAATTTGAAAAAATACGTTACAAACTAAATTCTTGAAATTCATCTAAAAAGAGACAAAATGCATGGAAAAAATTCAACTCATAAGAAATTTTATCTAAAAAAAGTATTTTTGACTCGTCATTGCATATAATAACCACCATATACGATGATGACCATAAAACACACACACATCATCGTTCATCATCATGAGAAGAATGAAAGTCATATTTTTAGCTGCTTGCTCGCGACCGCTATGTCCTGCATCTAAATTTTTCTCTTTTTTTGAACATAAAAATTAACGGCGCTTTAATAATGTGAGAGTAAAGTCAATCGTCATATGAATTAAACATGAGAACGTGAAGGAGGCAAAAGAAAGATTCTGAAAAATAATAATAAAGTTGACGTGAGGTCAAAATGCTGAATTAAGCAAAAAAAGTATGAAAGATAAATGTCATGTCGCTTTTACGATGAACATGTACGTGATTAAGCTATTTATTTAATAGACACTAAATTTATTGACCATTTGAAGCTTCTGCTCATTGTACTTTAAGAACACAAAATGATTGATGGTCCAGCAGCTTCTTCTCATTATTTTTTCTCAAAATAGCGTCTTGTTTTAATGATTAAGTGTGTTTACATTTAATTTATCATGCAAGCACATAAGCAAGTAATTTATGCTGCTTCTGCTCATTTCATCATTCATATTTGCTCACAATCTCACTCACTCACTCATGATGAGTGATTTCACCGAAAAAAAAATCTTATAAGCGATGAAAACATTAGTCAGTGAGCGGCACTATTCAGTGCAAGCGATGCGAAACGAAATTGTCGACGTCTTTTACAGAGTGAGATGCATGTTTGAATTTCATTAAGCTGATAGCAAACGACATAATGTTTCTCGTGTATACGTGTTTATCGAGAGATTAACATCATTCCAATGTGTGTATGTTTTTCTTTTCAAATCTTTCTCGGCTTTTGTCATTTAATGAAAAATTCATAAATGAATGAATGACTTAGAAATTATATTGTATAAAATGTTAGGCATGGACACAAAAAAAAAGAAACAGAGATCAAATTGGAATAAAAAAGAGTAACTAACAACATCGTGAATCTACGCCTGAATAAAAAGAATTTTATTGAATTTTGTTAAATGAAATTAGAAACTGAATATAAGTTTAAAATAAGTGATCCAAATTCTGGAATCAAATCTTGAAATTTTATATGAGATAAAATATTGCTACCTTGTAATAAAAATTGTTTTTGCCATTTTTTTCATTGTTTAAAAATAAAATGGACCAAAAACTACATCTTTATTGAAAAAGTTTTTAAATTATCAATAATATCAAGATTTTTCGTTATTTCTCATGAAAGAATTAATTTTTCAATGACTGCTTTGTTTTCTTTATTGAGAGTCAAATTTAGATTTGATTTAGCCTTAGTGGCTACAGACCAGTAGCTTAATAATACTTCATTCGTACTTTGAATTTAACTTACTTTTGTCATATAGTTAAAAATAATAAATTTTCTTATCATCAGAATTTCAAAAAAGACTTAAATAATAAAATTTCAATAATTATTTTTAAATTAAAATGAAAATTCTTCAAATAATTTCAATGTACAGCATTCAAATCTTGAAATCAATTTTAAAATATTAAAGCATTATTTTGCTCTAGAAATTATTTTTTTGTTAATTATCTCATATACTCGAAAAAATAACACATGCTAGTGACATTGTTGTTAATTTTCATTTGCACGTATGCTTCTTTAACCACAATAAGTAAGTAAGAAAGCAGTGAAATACTTGATTCTTACATTCAAAATTATTTTGTGACAACAACGAGTCTCTTTATGTTCTTAATTGAGAGATATCTTTTGCATGCATACACTTGTTTAATGCTTTGCAAAAGAGCGAGTGAGAGAGAAAGAGATAATGAATAAGGAAGGAGCAAAAAAATTAAATTTTTCTTGAGAAACATAAAACGTCGCATTAATTTAAAGCTTTCTTTTATGCATTCTCGTTCTATGTCATTTCATTTCTCGTGAATTACCTCAAGCAACACATTTCATTCTCTATCTTGATTATCTTGTTCATCTTTATGATAGTCATTGAAAAATTTTATATATCTCGCTCTCCATTTGCTTTATTAGTGAAGTAAAAGTCAACTGTGTGGTAGGTAGAAAGACCCAAGCAAATAAAACATGATAATAAAAGAAAATAAAATTAGTCAGATGTGTATGTGCCCACATGAGTCCATACTTTCTGTCGCTTGATTTGAAATTAATATTTTTTATTGTTGACCATCTGATATAACAATTCTAATTAATGTATGCTTGTTGCCATATATGTGCATCAAATCTTTTACTGAAATGCATACTTGTAACAGTAGAGAAGTAAATTTATTCTAATTTGATTCTTTAGATTTATTGAATTGATTTTGAGACATTTTTTTCATTTCAAAAATAACGGTCAATAAAAATTTGAATTTTTTACTTCATAAATTTTTACTTTTCATTAAGAATTTTTCCTAACTATTGAATCTTGTTTAATTCAAGCATGAATCTTGAAGTTTTATTAAAACTTTAAAATTCAATTTTGAAATAATTTAAAAAATAACGGTCAAAATAAATTCAAAATTTTTATTTACTCTTTTTTCAAAATTCATTGAAAATTGAATAAATTTTAGCTAAACAGAAACAAAAGACTAAATATATTTCTCAATTACTGTATGCACACCACACGTTGTGATTTATATCGACAACCAACAATTGGATACTTTACATCTGTTTGTAATTCAATATCTACACATAAGAACGCGACAGCAAGCCAAAGTAAAAGTGTAAGCTCGTGGTTTACAACTTTATTGCATAATAACCACGCGAACATGACTTAATCCCGTTGAGAAAGAAAATCTTCTTAACTAAATTAATGTGCAATCACAAACTGACGAAATCTGACATGAAGAAAGAAAAAAAGGGAAAAAGAAGCGAGTTCATGCGAATAAATATGTAATTTAATTTAACTCGCTCGTTTCTGATTCCGGGGTAAGCTTAATTTGATGCAATCATACGCCATAATGGAATAAATTTCTGTTGAATGATTATTAAAATGATTTACGCGTTTTTAATGCCATGCACCAATGTGATGCTATGTGATATGTGGGTTCCTCTTTCTCTCATACTCTCTAGCATGCTTGCATGCATATGTATATTAATAAAAATTAAAATAATAACAATTCATTGCCCCAATGCTTTATTAAGAGTGGCAAGTAACAGAAAAAAAGATTCCCATATTAACAACATGAAAAACATAAATACACAAAAAAGTCGATGATTATTGTTGAAATGAAATGAAAATTATTCTTATTCATTCTCATTTGTGGTTGCTTTTATTAAAAAATTTTCTTTTATTATTTATTTAGAAAAATAACATATGGATTTTGAGAGAAGATATTTGAAGTTAAGAAAATTTAATCAAATTTAAATATACAAAATTATATATCTACGCTGAGAATTTAAGTTAGAAAATGTTTCTATAACATAACATTTCAAAATTCAAATCTTGGGAAAAGCAACATGATTGTTCATTTTTTATAAGTTTTTTACTTTACTTTTTTCAAAATTTTTTTCATCAATGACAACGCAAAAATTTTAGAAAATTTCATGTCAAATTAAAATCAAAAATTTTCCATACCTTGAAAATTAATGAAAAAATTTTGCAAGATTTTAAAATCTAAATATAATAAAAATCGTATTAATCTGGAAAATTGATTTAAATAATTTAAGAATTCAAATAATTTTAAGTTTCAAATCTTGAAAATCATTTCAGAGTTTCCTTGATGATTTTATACTAATTCTTTTGAAGAAAGAATTTTCAAATATTTTTTGTAAATTATTTTACCAACAGTAACTTTGAAACAATTAATATGGTTGAGTTCAGCGTTGTTATCGTAGACGTCTACGGTCTACGTAGATTCTACCGTAGATTTGTCTATGTAGACAATTGTAGACAATTCTACGGTCTACAACTTTCGTCTATGTAGGCGACGTCTACATGTAGACAACCGTCTATGTAGACAGCATTGTAAACTGTAGACGTCTACAATAACAACACTGGTTGAGTTTGTGAAAAGTTATGAATTATTAAAAGAAAATATTGAAATTTCTAGTGCAATTTTTGTTGCTCTTTATGAATATTTTTGAATTGTTTTTCACTGGAGCAAATTATTTATTGAACTTTTTAAAAATTTAAAACTAAACACAGACTCAACTAACTTCAATCATCAATACCTTGTTTTGAAGCTATTTATTGATAAAATAAATCACATAAAAGCTTTAGACAAAAAATTTATTTTACAAAAATCTATAGCAAATTGCCAATTCAAATGGCAAAAGCAACTCTGTTTTTATTTCAGTTTTCTTACTTATTGTCTCATCCAGAGTTGTAAAATAAAATTTACTTTTTAGCCTTTTCTTACTTTATTCAGCAGATTTTGTCTTCTGTAACCACTATTGTTGGACATTTAGCTAGTTTAGTTGATTACAAGTTAACAATTTAACAACTCTGTTTTCATCAAAAGTCACATTTCTTTTATTTTCATTCTCCATTTAATACGTTGATTATTTGACTCAAATCTCTTTTTGTGTGAGGCATTAAAACATTCTAACATAAATAAAATAATTTTTTGTTAGAAATTTCATAATAAATCGTAAAATGACGGCGAAATAGACTTTTGATGATTTTTAGAGAAAAAAATAAAACTGTACCCGCGTGTAAGTGGGATTAACTGACATTTTTATGAAGAATATAAATATTTTTTTCGCGTTTCTCAAAAAAAAGCTGTTGAATAATTCTTTAGTCGTCGTCTGGTGTGCCATGAAACAGATTATTGATCCATAAAAAATTGTACCGTAAAAAAATATGTTGTCAATGTTAGCTATAACACTTACCATATGAGCATAAAAATAAATTAATCCAAATAACAGCGCAATATACAAATGATGTCACGTCTCTTCCCATGTTACTTTATTGGCATGAGAACAAACTTCTACTTTAAACTTCTTAATTTCAAGCTTGACTAGATTTCTCTTAATGCACACATTTATGTGTTGTGTCAATTTCAATTTTTATTCTCGCTTCTTCTTTTTCCTTCTTTTTAATTATGCAATTTTGCCACATCCATTTAAACTTCTTTCACTTATTTTACATTTTCTTCCTTTATCTTCACGCTTTGCTTTTTTTACGCATATATACCATAAATTATGATAATTTAATTTTAATTTCTTTATAACTTCTTCATCATCTTCTTTTATATTCACAAACACACGAAAATTAATTTGTTTCTGCTCCTCATTAATTTTTCTCCTTCTCTCGCTACTGCTTTGCTTTACTTTACTGCTTTGATGATGATGACATTCTTGCCTGCAAGAAAAAAAGAAAATTAAAAAATTTTCATATTTTATTCATGTATATATATGTGTGTAGTACAAAAGAAGTCATTAAAAAAATCTTTTCACTGCTTTCTTTTGTTCAACTGCTGCAATATGGCAACAGCAAAGAAAGAAAAACTTTTTTGTTCATATACAAAAAAAATAAGAAAAGAGGAAACTGCAATTTTTATTATGAATGAAAAATAAAGTTTCCGTATAAATCAAATATGTGTGAAAGTTTTTAATAGATTAGAAATTTGAAGGCAATTTTTTTATAAAATTTTAAATTTAAGGTTTTTTTTTTCAAATTTAAAATTTGAAGTTAGTGGAGTTGACAAGTTGAAATTTATTAAAAACAGTTTTATTCGAATTTTGTATTTAAAAATAAAGAATTTTTCAAAAACCAAAAGTTTCTAAGATATTTACAGCTCAACTTTTTAATTATTGAAATAACGGTTTTTAAAAATTCAAATTTTCTTTTCTGAATAATACCAAAACTTGAACATTTTTCATACCAGACAAAACAAAACTTTCTTTATATGAAATTTCTAGCTACAATAAAAAGAGAATACATAATAAAGTTATTAAAAAGTCATACAAGATTGGGAATTGAAGCTGCCAATACACAAAAAGGAAACAAAGCAAAAAAAAAATCAAATAAATAATTCAAACTCTTCTCCGCATATGAAACAAATTTTTCGCCACTCAAAACTCAATGAGCCAGATCCTGTGAGATAATAAAGCAATTTCATTTATAACTTTTTTTTATATTTTAATTTTATGAAGAAAAAAGTTATTGTCACACTGCAGATGCATTCCCATGCCACTTTCACTTATACTCGCATGTGTAATGTTTTGTTATAACCAATAAATTCTACTTTATTAGTTTCATGTGGTTGACCGTAGAACGCTGTCATATAACTCATCATGAATTGTTCATTGCTATTGCTTCGATGTTATATTTATGCTTCATGCATGCCATGTATGTATGTACAACGAGTAATAATAATAATATTTTTTCATAGACTTTTCTTTCTCTCCTTCATAATAAAGAAATAAAAATAAAAATTTATTCTTTTGACCGTTAAAAATTTGAAATTATGAAAATTTCCGTTAAATTTTGATGAAATTTCTATTATTTCCTTAAACAATTCATATTTATCGACTAAATTATATTTTAGCATAAAAAGTCATGAGGCTGGAATGGTCTTTTACGCGCATTCTTTTTTAAAAGAGAGAAAAATCAATCCATAAAAGACCAAAACAATAAAATAAAGAATTCCACATTATTTTTTTGTTTCTTTTAACATTTTATTATTTCTACATACATATCTCTTTTTAATATTATGTTGAAATTGGCATTTGAGGCAGACATAAAAATGAGAGCAATAAAACATGAAATGAAATGAAATGAAAAACCAACGAAAAACTCTAAAGGTAAATTTGTTTCCTCATTATTGAGGTTTAGCAAAACATACACATCACAAAGTGGGAAGGAGAAATAAGTGCACATTGCGATTTTAAAAATATGATATTAAGCTCAATAATGCATGTTCATTATTAATAATAAATTCACACCTATCTTTGATAATTATTTTATTACATAAATGTAATCATTAATATTATGAAAAGACTTTTGTTGTTGCTATATTTTACATGCTAGATGAGAAATATATACAAACTAATAGATATTGAAGTGAATTGAAATTCCAAGGAATGAAAACTTTTTGTTTATAAACAATTTTTGCAAAACAGTTTGTATAATTAATTAGAAAATCTAAATATGAAATTCGATAGTAAAGTTACAATTCTTAATAATTAATTTGTTAATTATCAATTTTAAATCGATTTTTTGCCAAAATTTTCCAAAATAATTTGAAATTTTAAATTGGGTCGAAATTTTATAATTTTTGAGATTTTAATGTGAAACTAAAAATTTATTTAAAATAAGAAATTCAAGCGATAGAAACAAACGCAAAAACTTAAACGCTGTAAATCGCCAAAAACTCCTGAAAATCGCTTTAATCGTTTAAAATCATTCCGTTTTCCAATCTCGAGTAAAATTTAGTCTTAATTTAGAGTCTAAATTTAAAATTTCAAAAATTGATTCTTATGACTTGTAAAAATATACATATTTTGACTATAGACTACTAAATATCAAAAAGTTTTGAAAAATGTACACTTGAAATATTCCTGCGATTTTTATGCCGAATTCTTTTTACAATAACTCTCAAATTGCATTGTAATATATATATTACCTTGTATTTACTAGAATTCGGCATTATTCGCATAATTCTTCTTCTTATCTGCATAATTCCTAACTCTAGTAAATACTTACATCACTTTTTACAGTGGGTCAGAAAGAAAAATGTGTTTGTTCGCGAGATAGATATGACCATTTTTGTGTTTTTATGGGATTAAAATTTTAAACTTTTTTGCTCTCATTCAGTCAAATTATTTTATCAATTGAAGTCAAATCTTCAATATTCTAATTTGAAATACTTTTTGTAAAATTTTTATTAATTTTTGTACAAAATAAAAAAATTTTATTCAAAAGTTTCCACATCTTGTTAACATTGAATGCGCGACAGACAAAGCAAAGCATAGCTATCTCATTATTTTGCTTATTTTGTACAATTTATCAACATTCCATTTCCATTTAAGTTAAATCGCTTAGTCTTTCTCTCTCTATCTCTCTCACTCTTCTATTTGTTTTCTATCCAACCACCTCAAATGCTAATGAGGAAGCAGACATAGAGAGAAAAAAAAGAAGAAAGAAATGAAATAAATAAAAAATAATTGATATTGAAGTTGAGATAAAAATTGATCTTGAAATTATTTTTATTGATATTTCATTCCCGCTTGTTTGCTTGCTCATTTAAAGCAGTCGTAAATTGTTTGTTTCAGTTGAAAAATGATAATGCGATGAATGTGACATAATTATCTGTTTCTCAACATTCTTTAATACACAATTTTAATCTTTTTTCTATAAGTGTTGATTAATCACTTCACTATGACTTTTAATGACCGTTTCTTAGAAATTTTACAAAAATATTTTAATTATTTTACATTTCAACTTTAAAAATATGTAAAATGATTCAAGAAAAAGTTCATTGATGAATCAAAAGATGAATTAATCAGATGATTTAATTTTAGGTGGAGCTCATCAAATGGAATCGTGATTTTTTGATCTTGTCATGAGAAGGGAATGTTGAAACTTTTTCTTCTTCAATTGCAAGAATTGAATTTGGAATTTAATTGAATAATGAAGAATTTGTAATGAAATTATAAAAATGTTGAAAGAATTGAAAAATCAAATCTTTAGAATTAAATTATTTAAAAATTGTTAAGTTTAGATATATCAAATTTTAAATTTTTTTGCTAAAAATTTTCTTCATCCAGCTTTTAATCCATTAAAAAATTAACATACACAATACAATTTATTTTTGAAGATCCATTAATTATAGATATGTTAAACTTTATTAAAGAAAATATTTTTTTAAAAAGGTCTTAGTCACAGCAGTTGCCGCCTGTAAAAATTTGCATTAAACATCAACTCTATCAAATTAAATTTATCTAAAAAAATTTGTATAAATGTCACTCGGCACAGCATGATGTTAGCGCCCTATATGAAGAATCGTCTGTCATATCGCGTTTTAAAAACACTAAAAATATCCAAATTCACTCCATTAGACGAGAGATGGAATTCACATAATTTTATAATAATGATGGACATCGTGTGCTCACTTAATATTCATCCTCAAAAATGGAAATTAAATTTCATTTCTATTCTAATAATATTGACTCAACGAGTAGCACAAGATAAACATTTAGATGAAATAAAGAAAGAGCGGTAGTTGCTTTAATGAGCCTTAAATGATTCTCACTTTGTGAAAGGAACACATTATGCGGCATTTATTCTTACATCCATTTTCATCTGCACAAGCAATATTATTAAAATATACTAAAAGAAATTCAAGATGCATGAACAACGTTCCGGCGCTCCTAAAATAGATAGTGAGTGAAGAAGAAGGGCAATATGTGTCTGCATATATACGAAAAATCTACATAAATGTTTATTTATGGTCTTAGGATTTGGTTATCTCCTCACCACACTTCTCTTCTTTCTTTCTCTCTCTCTCTTTTTAGTAATTTCCGATGCAGGCAGAAAAACAATGGTAAGCAATTCTTCTTATACTCAACAACGAGTTGTGCATCACTAAAGAAAAAGCAAAAAAAACGAGCACTTGAAATGTCTGTGTTGTTAAATAAGTTAAATGGACATAATGAAGATTGTGACGCATTAAACAAAAGAGAAAATCAAATATTTTGATTTTTCGTGGCAAAATTTCTATTTTTAAAAGAAATTGTAGAAATGTGAGAGAATATTTGAACATTTCCTGTTGAAAGTGAGATAAAATAGTCTCTCATAGATCTATTTATCTTATCTGAATCATTTAGAAAAGACTAAAATTTAATTTCAAGAGAATTTTTGTGAATTTAGAATATTTTTGTTTAAATTTATTGTTATTGTTTACATTTTTAAATAAATTTAACGGTTTTTTTTAATTTGACATAAAGTGCACAATCCATGAATTTCATTTCTTTCATTTTTTATCCTTTACCAAAATACACACAGATTTCAAAACGAAAGAGAAAGAAAGAATTTAAATCAAGGCAAAAAAGGAGTGAAATCAGCAGACATGAAGCAAAGATAGAGAGAGAAAGAAAAGAAATCCTCTTTAACAGAAAGCAGAACAGCCTCAATGACACATGTATAATGCCGAAACCAGGGTCTTATATTTTAAATCATGTCGGATCTAATGGCGCGATAGTCTTTAATATGGACAAGCACATTACTTCCTCAAAATGGAATTATTTTTTTAATATATTGCAACTTTTATTGTGCTAAATTATATCGAACAGACAAAGATGAGATGAGAGAAGAAAAAATCGTGAATTTATGAGATTTTATAGACATCATACAGACACTTTTTCGACATTTTGTGA
>JACWBX010003443.1:34770-90865 GCA_014622435.1 Polypedilum pembai
TAAGATTAATTTTTAAAATAAACTAATTTTAATGTTTATTTGTCTTCTTGTAAAATTTAAATCATTATTAAAGCCAATATTACTAGACCTTTAAATTCCTTTCTGTTTATTTATTTTTATTTTGAAAATTTTATATTTGGTTTTAAATTTTTCTTTAACCTTTATTGGCAAATATAATAGTAAAAACAAACAAAAAAAGAGCTTCTTCATTTACAAAATAATATTTATTATTGAGATTTGATATCAGAAAATTTTAAAATTCATTTTACTATCTCACAAAATTTGCTGATAATTTGAGAAAATTCCAATGAAATTTTACATTAAATAAATTTTCACTAAATTTTATTTCATCTTTCCTTAATTTTTATTTGTAAATCATTTTACATAAAATAATTTTTTACCTTCATAAAAAACTCAAAAAAATTCCCTTTTTTCTATTCAACACAATTCACAATAACTTTTTCACTGATAATATTATTATTCATTTAGTGCACACTTTTTTTTCCAATATCTTTTTCTATGTTACACTATCTTATCAATCCACGAAAAAAAAGAAATATTAATTTTTCTTCCTTCTATGTTTATTTCATATCTTATCAATCGATTGATGGAAAAAATCAAATATGTGTGAATATGCTTTGATTTATTTTTTATTATCGACTATTATGAGTGATGGGTGTATAAATATTATTAGACAGAATGGGATATCGCTCGCTATTTATCTTTAGATTGTGAAATTGCCTATCGATATCACTGTGCACACTTCCACTCGCGAGGCGCTTCTTTTTTTGCTTTTTATTATTACTTTTTGAATAGCGATAAATTTAATCCATTATCGTTTGTAAATTACGTATAATCCAAAAAAACTGTCACTTTATGATGAGAAGGAAGTAGCAAACTTTATTTTTACTTTTTTGTTCTACAATGATGATGTTTCATAAATGATTTATGCTAGTAATAATCCATTCAGTATCAAATAATTAATCACTTCTCATTCTACTCCTTCCACATCCAAAAATTTTTTTTCCTTATTTTTGCTTTATTATCTTTCTCCTTTTGTGCGAATAACCAAATTGTGTCACATTAACTCGCACAGACAACCGTACACGACGAAATTCAAAAAGAAACTGTTTGAAATTGAAGAAATATTTCGTGAAATTCCTTGAAATGAAGAAATGTTTCATTTTCAATCATTTCAGTTTTATTGGAAATTGGAATATTTTGTCTAATGTTTCATGGAAATTGCTTATTTTTGTAAACAAAAGGTAAAAACATTCTCTTTGAATGTTTCTTTTAAAAAATTTTTAATTTAATCATTGTAGTGAAACAAATAGAATATGTTGTTGTTAATTAATATTAAGGATTAGATACTCAAATAAATTGAAGTTGATTTATATAAAGTTTAAATGACATTTTGTGATAAAATTATTTATTTTAATACTATAAATACGAAATCATCTGTTCTAGACAATAAAAACACAGCGTTCAGTAAAAGTTCCATGACAGTTGATAAATTCTATAGGTTACAATAAATCATTATCAAGATGTGGTAACTAAGAGATTCAAGAGATAATCAAAGATATTTGAAGATAGTTAGAGGCTTAACAGATATTTTGTTATAGACCGCAGATAATTTCCAGTTCTTGTTTTGATTATTTTATTTGTTAGGAAAATCAAGTTGACTTGGGACTTAAATTCAAGTAAATACAACTTGACTTTTTTTGATAAATTGAAAATCTGTAGTTTTTGAAATTCATAAATAGTTTTAAGACTTCAATTTTATCGTAAAATCTTCTTTTTTGTGCTCACAAATCATACGAAACCAAATACTTAAGAGAAAAATTGTTGAGTTTGTCAAAAAGTGCATTTTTAGAAAATTTAAAAACAACTTGATTTAAATTAAATCATTTAGGTGTCCATTCCTTAATTAATATTTATTTTAAACCTGTAATATTGAAAAATTAAATAATGAAAATTTGATAAAAACTTCCATATAACACTGATTTTGAAATCGTGACAGAAATAAGCAAGCAAGCATGCATACAAACTGCAAACTCAAGGGATTATCACAAAATGAAAATGAAAAAAGCTTTTTTTTATCTTTCGTGCTGATATTTATTAAATTTTTTTATTCTATTTTTCTCTTGTTTATAATTCAATTTTCTCGTGTCTTCTGTAAGTTTTTAATTATTGCTAAGCTCTTTAATGGCTTGTGCATTCTTCAATAGTTTTTGCTTTGCTCTTGAGAGTATTGCATTCATCAGCTGCAATTAAAAAAGATGAAAATTAATGTTTAGAAGTAATTGAAGTGTAATTTAACTTACTTCCTGTCCATTTACTTTCTGGACAACTCTAAAATTTGAGAAAAGAAAAAGCTTTAATTGTAAAAGTTTTAATTGTTGTCATTTTAACTTACTCTAACGATGTATCCTTGAATGCAGCTTGTTATCATTGTTGGAATAATATTACAACGCTTTTGTCCATCTTTATTGTGATGTTGATGATGCTTGTTTGGACCACCCTTGAAATTCTTGAATTTTTCCTTTGCTTCTTTGCCTTGATGTGTTAAAATTGCAAGATAATTTTGAGTTAAATTTTGATTTCCATTAATAGTATTATTATGATTAATAAAAGTCACATTAATTGGTACAAGATAAATAACTGGCTGAATTATTATCAGTGGTCTTTTCAATAATTCTAAAGTTGCATTTATCCAACTATTAACTGAAAAGCAAGCAAGATAATTGAAAAAATTTTGTAGAAAACAGTGCTGACGAATATTTAAAAATTCAATTATTTTTGCTTGCTTTTTTTACAGGGAAATTATTGAAAACTCACCTTTAGCTTCACAAAAGTCAATTGCTTTGGCACTAACATCTTTAAAATCAAGATCACTTCCCAACATTTTTCCATTCAATTCTCTAATTTTGTCCCATTTAACTTCTTTGCCTTCGATCAATTCATTTTTCTTGAAAATGCACTCAAGGAAGCAAACTCCAGCTTTTCCTTTTTGCTTATTGTCCTTTGTCTCAATCCCTTCTAAATGAACTTTGCATTCTGCATCATTTTCAAGTTCATCATATTTTGGCATTGGACAACATGCTGTTAAATTTTGAGTTTCAATGGCACATTGAATGTGTTTTTTATGTTTTTCATGCCATTTAGCATTGTCACCACCTGGTGGTGGAGGTGGATCACCACTTTCACCCTCTGGTCTTGCTAAAGTAGTGCCAATAACACAAATTGTCAACAAAGCTAATTGAAAACTCTTCATTTTTTCTATTTTTACTTATTTTGTTATGTGCTAATTTGCAACTGATTTGAAAATTAAAATTACTGTAGATTTTATACAAATTTAACTAATCAAGATAAGAAAAATTAGTAATTAAAGTAACATCGGGGAATTCATTCAATGAATGTGAAAGACCTTACATGACAAAAAAACATGACAATCGTTTAAAAAATCTCTCGACACTCATTAGAATCTCGCGAAATTTGTGTATTTTCGTCATTTTGCTGAATGTACAAAAGATTTTTGAGATTAAAAGTTTGAAATGACATGAAACGTGTGTACCAATGTGACAGATAACTTGAAGTGTAGTTTGATAAGGAAGAAGCACTTTTTCCATGATTTTTTGATGACATAGATTTGATAAATAATCATTTCTGCTCAATTTAAAGAATTTTAATCTTTTCATCCTAAAACCACTCGACATGACACAATTTTGTCTTGACAGAAACATTCCCTTGGGAAACTCTTCTACTTTTTCACTGTGTGAATGACAAACAAACAACAACCACATAATAACTCCTTCACTGAACTTTCCAGACAAGTTTCATCATCTACATATATCTGCATGTTGGGAGAAAACAAAAGACACGTACAAAAGTTCTTTAATAATTCAAAAATTTTATTCAATTTAATTTTCATGATGATGCTTATAAATCTTTTATTTTGCTTTTAAAAAAATATAAATTTGAGTCTGCTGCATTGCATTTCAACCTACTGGCCATTTCGTTCTAATTTAAACTTATTGTAAATCTCTCATTCTTGCCTTGAAGGCATTTCAATTTATATGGAAATTTTCTACTACTGTCTCTCTACTTGATAGGAGTAAATTTATAGAAATTGGCACCCGTAGGGTTAACTCTTTCCTCGTGTGTTGCATTTTGCACAAGATTGAATGTTTTTTGCTTTAGGTTGAATAAGTCTTTTACGACGTAGCCTTTTTTACTCTTCAAATTAAGATCGGCAAGTGTGTAGGGAAAAGCATAGCCATGTCCATCTGTTCGTCTCGATACAAATGCTACAGCAAATGAATGTTCATCTGCAACAACTGGTGTAATTGGTCTCACCCATACTTCAATACCATTCCCCTTCTTTAACAGTCTGCCTTGAATACCAAGTGGATCTTGATCAACTGCGATTATTTCACGATTGAGTAAAAGTTCTTTAATTTCCGGTGTAATTGTTCTTAGATCATTTGATAAGAGAAATGGAGCAGCAATAACTGCCCAAATTGCCAATTGTGCTTTGCTTTGTTCGTAACTGAGACCGAAATTTCCTAGAAGAAGTGTGTCTGGATCGTTCCTGAGTTTGATTGAAAAAAAATGTTTACATTTGAAACTTTTTCAATTATTATTAAATTTACTAACCAATGACCAGGACCAGCATGTGGTGCAACTCTATCAGCATGTTCAGCAAAATAATCAGCAGTAAAAAGCATTGATTCATAGCTATCCTCAATATCTTTCCAATTTCTCCATAAATTGCAAGTTTTCTTTAAAATTTCATAATCAGGATACATTGTAGGTTTTCTATAATACTCAAAGTATGCAGGCCATGAGCATGAATACCTTTAAAAGAAAAAAAATTCAATAAAATTCTCATTAATTATATTTTCTCTAATTTGCATACATTATCGGCCTGCCAGTCGCATTCATCAACCTTCCAAACTCAATATATCCATCAACCATCTTCTCAGTGTCAACATTACAGCCATCCATCTTTATAAAATCAACTTCCCATTCGGCTAATGATTGTGCATCTGTCTCTAGAAAATCGAGTGATCCCGGATAACCAGCGCATGTTTTTGTACCATAATCAAGATACGTGCCAAATTTTAATCCTTTTGAATGAACCTTTAAAACAGCAAATTGCCATCATCAATCAAATAACATAATCAAAAAGAGTTCCGGCAGCACTCACATAATCTGATAGAAATTTAATTCCTCGAGGGAATCGATTCTTGTCGGCAATAATTTTGCCATCTTTATCGCGTTCCAACTCACTCCAACAGTCATCGATATTTACATATTCATAGCCAGCAGCGAGGTAACTGTTTTAAGTGCAATTTGCAATTAGTAAATTTTACCGTTAAGAATATTGTTGATGATGTACTCACCCATCCTTTACCATGATATCAGCCATCTCCATAATTAGTCGCTCACTAATGCACTCATCAGGATATTTATCACAATCGATAATACAACGAAATCGTTCCCAACTCATCCATCCCATTGGCTATTATTTAAAATGCGGGCAGTAAAAGTTTTTCGTTTGTAAATTCATTATGTATTTAAATTGATTTAATTTGGGTTTTTTTTAAAAGCACACAATTTCGCTCTTAATTGATTACAAGAAAAAGAAAAGAAAGAAGATTGAAGAAGATGAAAACGCTTTTTTTATGAATTTTAATCCATAAAAGGTCAATAATCTTCATATTTTCAAGGCAAAAAATTTCTTTAAAGCACAAGCTTAACATTTTATGTTTTACACTTGATTGCATTTAATATAGACAATTTGCAATTTTAATTTCGAAAGTAAACAAACAATTTTGTAATGTAAACAAAATAATTTCAAGTCTAAACAAATAATTTTAAATAGAAATAATTCATTAAAATTAGCCTAAAACTAGTTGATTAAGCAATAAATAAAAAGGTCAAAATTTCTCTTTAGTTTTTTGAGTTTTTAGAGAATTTTTTAATCACAAGAATTGCCATCAAATCTCCTTGATTAAAGGTCAATGATCTTTAAATTTTCAAGGTGAATATGGACAAACTGACCAACACAAACAGAAACACAGAAGAAAAAAGTGCACTTACAAAAGAGAGGCAATTACTGGGAGGCAACAACAATTGAATTTACTTACCGGTGTTTTTGCGAGGCCATTATCAAGGGCTCGTGCGATTGAAATGTAGATACAGAAAATAATAATGATGCTTTTCATGCTTTTCTCGCTTCGTTTATTTCTCTTTCTCTTTTATTTATTCTCTTTGTACTCTCTTGTCGACGTGTATGTGTTTACGAGTGGCGTCTCAAATCGCAAATGTTGATTGACTTTCCTTATGGCACGCTTTTTTATACACACAGTATAGCACTAATTGAAAACAACAATTGAAATTAAATTGTGTCACACAGTTGGCGTTTTGGTTGCTTAATCACTTAAGTACCTTTACGAAATTGTCTCTCAAGTGGCCCTAAAATTCTAAATAGATTAAGACGTGAGCTATCACAATAAGTGGCAATGAAGAGATTTTGTAAGAGAGCTGCTTGCTTTTTTTTGTGACCCACAATGGCGTAAAGTAAAATCACAACTGGTTTTTAGTTGAACTTATCTCAAAAAATAACCTGAAGAAGCTCACTGTTGTCTCTTTTTTTCTGTCTCTCTTTTTCTCAATTTAATTCTCTCAAATATTCAAAGAGATTAAAGTATGTAAACAACACACGATTGAAAATGTGAACAAAAACACAAACAATAATTTTTCTCTTTTGTTTACGCTTATCAATTAATAATATAATGTACTATACTCAAAATATTAAGCATCGTCATTAGCGTTAATTGGTGATCATTATACTGCAAATATTTCAATTCGCAATTCACTAATAATGAATTGCTTAGCAATAAAACAATGTCAAATAACAATAATGATTATGCTTATCGATTATGTCGACAATACAACCTACCTGCTTTGGGGAATTATATTTAATTGAAATTATTTACGGCTTATTTAAACTAGTGCGCTTTTTTGTGCGTGCCAAAATGATGAATGAGGATAATTTTAGAAGGCAAGGCATGAAGAGTTAAATTGATTGAATACTATTAATTTACCTGAGATATTGCTAAAAGTTTACAAAAAATTGGAAATTTAGCAAATTGATTTATTTAGCAAATTAAGTAATTCATTTTGAAATATTCAAGTTTTAAATAAGTTGTAAATAACGGTTTATTTGAAATTCATAAAAATATTGTTTTGCAGCCAACTTCACTTTTTTGTTTACATTTGAAATTTTAAAATTTATTTCCTAAATTCTTGACTTTTTCAATAAAACAAAACGCTCTACTTAATCAAAATTCCAAGATTAACAACTTTATCAAAATTTTTATCAAATTAACGAAAAATTTCTGATGGTTTCATACAAAATTTTTGAATTTCAATGCTTTGAAACCATGGTTACTATGTTTTCGCTATTAAAAGTTGTTTGCCCTTGCAATAATCCATCAATTAAGTTCTAACAATCTAAAATAACATATTTACTAGAACTTCTAACTAATGCAATTTTTAACCTTGAACAAATTATTCACGTTTGTCTCTCATGTTTCATGTAAATGAAGTCAAATTTAAATTAACCACATACAAATACATGTACGAATAAAAAGTCATTCAACAACCGCAGTGGAAAATTATCCATGAATAAATTATGTCATTTAATTTAATGATTATGAGGATTTTGTGCCACTCGATACAACCCATAGAAAATGATTTTTTATTGAATTTCAACTGAAGCAGTCAAGAGAAGCAGGATAATAAAATAAACTCAACAGAGGTTCATTGAACCCCAAGAAAGAAATATATAAATTGAATTCAATTCAGGTTTAAAATTTCACAAATAGAAGCGAACACTTTTTTCTTTCTCCCCCTCGATTTATCAACGTGATGATGATGAATTCACCACACACTGAACTCACTGAAAAATTTGAAATTTTGTGTCTTTATTTCTTCATTCCCTTCCGCAAACATTCAAAACTACAACAAAAACAAACATTGAAATGAATAATTCATTAAAGTTAAACGAGCATGTCTTACGCAAAACCCTCACTGTACACTACTATAAAAGGGGTAGAAAAATTGTGGCCCGATCAATCATAGCTGTTAAACAATTATTTATCAATTTATTTCGCCAGTGACTGGCTCATAAAAATCCATTTTTCTCTTTCTCTTGCGGCAAATAATTAACGCAAATCCCCATAATTTGGTATATATTGCTTATGCCTTGCGGTCTCTGTAAACAAATCAAACTGAAACACATTAAAATCCCTCTATCTCTATATAAGAGTCAAACAGATCCATTTAGTTATGGTTGAGGGTGCGAATTGTACGCATTACGTCTCAATTTTTCAGGATTATGAAAACTTTCTTAATCAACAGCATCCATTATGTTACATACTAGATATCTCTCTCTTTATGAAATGAATACAGACATTTAAGGGATAGTAGAGACATTGAAAATAAAATAAAACAAAAACATAGACACACAGCACCCCTCTCACTCTGTATATTTACTGAAAGGATTTTCAAGAATTTATTATTTTTCTGGGTTGTTTTGACAACGTAAAACAAATTTTTCGTATTGAAGAGAAAAGCAATGTTTTCATAGTGAAAATTGGGAAAATATTTTCATTGATTCGCTCGAAGCAATGCATTGCTTATCGCCAATTCACTTCATAAATGAAACATTCATTAGAATTACAAAGTACCAGTAGTCAAATTTTAATCTGAAATTGAGAGTGGAAATTTAGCATGAAAAATTAAATCTTGGGGGCATTCATTACATTGTAAGTATCACAATATTATGATACACATAGTGGAGAAGTGCGAGATGCTATCACATTGAGTTGCTTTGTTATTTAAATGAGTTTTTTGTTGGGTATGTGGCTGGGGAAAAGAATGAAAATGAAATCATTTATTATGCTCTGGCATTTGACTACCATACACACTATTCGAGTAGTAACAAGGCAACGAAGGCATAATGAATGAATCGGGATAATTTTTTTTTTTCTTTCTTTCTCTCGTTCTGTTAAAACAAAAAATTTGAAAGAGGGAAAAAATTGTTGCCATATACTACGACAACGACGCATGTGCGTTTCACTAGCAAAGCACAAACCCGGAAAATGAGGAAATTTCCTTTCACTGCTATAGACTCCTACAACTACTTCATCGAGGTGAAATAAATGTTCAGAATAATAAAACTCTTCGCACATTTTTTTCCCTTCTTTTTCGAAACAAGGGGTGATGTGTTTTTCTCCCCTTCATTTCCTTTTTTTATTGCATCAAGTTTCCTGATCTTTACCTTCAAACTTGTCTTCTTCATTCAAAATGAGTCAAAAAATCATCAACTAAAGGTCGCTCATAGAAACTAGTAAAAATATTATTTTTTAAAGTCAGGCTAGCAATAATGTTAAGATGCCCAACATAAATTTTTATTGCCAACTTCTAACAGCTATTTTTTGCCTTTTTTCTTTTTTTATATCCTCAGCAATTATAGCAGCGAAGCAGTGAATGAAAAAAATGTATAATTGTGTTTAGGATAGAAGAAAAAAAGGAAGAAATAAAAACAGAAGGAGCTGAATGAAATTCAGAATTTATTTTTTAGCAAAAAAAAGTGTCTACAAAATGTTTCAACAAGATTTGAAATTGAATTCTTTGAATCTCTTTAAGTTTTATTAAAGTCAATAACTGAATCATATATAAAAAACCAAAAAGTCTGAAGGCTTTAAGTGTTAATCGAAGTGTCCTCTACAATTTTTATAAAGGAATTTTTCGAAAATTTTTGTAAATACAGACGAACAAGCTCTAAAATAAAAATAAGTTATTGAAATATTTCGACATTTGATTCAAAATTCGATATTGAATTTTTTTTTCCATAATTAAGAACTAACAAGTTTATTTTGCTTGCATAACCATTGTTAATTAAATGATCTAATTAAAGTCAATTTCAATAATTTTTAAGTTCTTCAAATTATTGTAAAGTTTTCTAAATTTATTCAATTTTAACGAATTTTTTGAAATTCAAAAATCTTATTATCGTTAAAAATTTAAAAACATAAATTTTTTCATTTTAAAAAATTTTCCACCTTAACTTTTAATTTTCCTTTCAGCCCTTATTTGCAACAATAACAAAATAAAAAGAATAATGAAATAAGAAAAGAAAAAGATTTTTTTATTGTGATTTCTTCGAAGCGATAAAAATGCTTAATAACAACAAACGGTAAAGTCAATCTCGAAATCTTTCAACCGTCCGCTTGAAGGACTTAATTTCATTCATTTTACTGATATTATTATTATGGTTATTTAAATTTCTTTTGAATATAGCAACAAGAGAGGGAAAAAGATATGACTTTAATTTTCAAAGAAATATAAAAAAGTTTCTTATTATCAGAATAAGTAAACACAATTTATTTCATCGCCGTAAGCTTTATGAAAACATTTAGCAATTATCAGTACACACAATGCCGGAAGGAAATTGAGAAAGATGACTCAAGTCAACGGGCGAGAGAGTATACAAAAAAATTGTCGCTATGGAGCGAAATTTTTCTTTGGTTCCGTTCAGACAGTCTACACTGAAAGTTCATACATAATTAATGGCTAATGATGTCTGCCTTTAACCACTAACAGCCACTTCAATGACTCCCCTCTTGTGCTCTCTCAAAATTCATTTTTTTTTGCTGAACGAACATAAAAAATTGTTCAATTTAACATTTCTTAATTTAATAATGTAATTAGTTGTTTATATTTGAACACGTTTTTCCACCCTCATTTCTCATTTTTCTCTTTTTCAATTAATTTTCTCTCTCACTGAAGTCGTCAACTCATAAGAAGATTTACTTCTTTACTACACGATAATTCTGGCTGTGCACCTTTTCTTTTTCCTCCTTTTACTGCCATTATTCGCTTTACGATAGGATTACAAACTTTTTACCGTTTCAACGTGGTAGTCACGCAAAAATAAGGAATAAGAATGAATGATGGTAGGGTGAAGTAAGTAGACGCATGTTTTGCTGTTATTGCGAATTTTAACAGCTGACTCAAGACATTTTCATTTCTATTTACTCAATATTCTGTTGTTGTTCATAATAATCTGTTGTAATACAATTTTTTTATTTGAAATGGACATAAAGAGACATACACGTGTCGTTTTTCTTTTATTTCACTCATGAGGATAACGATGCCCGGAAACTTTTTATTATTTCGATTGAATTAATTCAAAGATTTCCAATTTTTCTCTTATCTCGTCTTTTTGATACTTGTTGTTGTTATTTGTACTTCATTTCTTTTCTAATTTTCACACTGAGAGTAAAGAAATGTTTTTCTTTGTTTTAGTCTTGAAAATTATAAGAAGTAGCAAAAACTTAATATTATAAACCGTTAGTGACAATTTAAGAGCGCATTTTTCTCTTGACAAGCTAGTGTTTTGTTGCAAAAATCAAACTAATGAAGATTCAATGAAATTGATCACAAAATAATTTATTTAAAAAGTCTTTCTTAAGACTTTCGGAAAATTTTTTAATCAAAATTGACACTAGAATGTTCTTGATACAGCAATTATCAGAGCCCAAAGTCGACTAAAAATTTGTAGGAAAGTCGGTTAAATTTGTGAAAAAAACGTTTAGGAAAAGATTAATTAAAAAGGCAGATGGCCAAACAAGAGTGTCTTTTCCATATAAAAAGAAAAATGCACTAAAAATAATATTAGCAAGATTTGATGATTAAAATAAGCAAAAAGTAAACAATGATAAAACTCTTAAAAATTATATAAAACTTCAAAGAATTGAACTATTTATTAACCCAGTTCTCTTATTATTTTCAATTTTATATTTTTAAAATTTATTGATAAAGACTAATAAAGAAAATTTCATACAAAAATCCATGCTAAAAATGGTTTGAAATTGTTCCCAACTTGCAATTTCCTTCTTTCGCAAAAATAATCATTTCCCTTAAGCAAAAAAAGAAAAAGACAGCACACATGAGAGTAAGAAGGAAAGGACAAGGAAATTGTTGAGAGAAATGTGTCGAACTTAATTTCTTTTCATATAACGAAAAGTCAATAAATGGCATTAGGTTTTTGTGCACATATTAGAAATAAAATAACAAGAAATAGAGTAAGAGAGTGCGTGAAAATCAATAAGTCGCTACAATTGTTAAAAAGAGGGAATTTATCGCCATTAACAGCATGTTGACAATAAAAATTCAATGCTAGCACGTGACATTAATGCAACATAATTTAAGATAGTCAATTACACAAATTTTCACTGCCAATTCATCCCTTTTAGTCATCACAGTAGGAGTAACTTATTTGTTGTTGTTACTACCGCTCTCACACTCGCTTTTACCCTCAAGATGTCAAAGCCAAAGCAGCATTGTGAAAAAATTTATAATTTATGATTTTCAGTTTCAGTTTCCGCTTTTTCCTTCTCATGCGAACGATATGCTATGAGTTGGTTGAATGAATGAAAGAAAGGGCAAAAAATAAATTGAATGAGAGTCAAAAATTATTGCCATTAATCATATTCCATTCCTCAAAATTGCTTTTCAAAACTTTACTTCTCAGAAATGAGTTGAAAATTGCGAAAACTTTCAATTTTTTTTCTCATCAACAACAAAAAAAGAAAAGTGGAAAAGTTTAGGTAAAGAAATTGACTGAAGGGTGCTCGAAATAATATACTGAAAGAGATTAAAGAAGAAAAAGTTGTGCGCCATACGAGTCGTTTTTTGTGTCGTTAAGTGCAAATGCGTGTAGCAATTTTTCATAATCCTTTCAGACCTTGTTCTTTTCTTCTTTATATTCAACTTTAATTCGGTCACAGTTGATGAGCTTGGAGTAACATGATATACACACATGTGCGGCATAAACACGCGCATTTATTTTTTTTTTATTATTTATGTGGTCTAGAGACTTTTTTTCATCGCTTTTACAGGGATATGAACATGAATGCAAAAGCGTAAAAAATTTTTCAAATGTTAAAAGGTATAAAATTTTTAAATTAGAGACAAATTTGATTAAAAACATGTCCAAAGTTTTGAAATTCTAAACTTTTTATATTTGTTTTTGTAAATTTTCATTTATTCTTTCTACGCCTAATAACAGTTTCTTCAAAAAAATGACAAAAAATTAGCTTCAAAAACTTGAATTTTTGTTACTTTCTAAATAAAGTTTATATTCCAAATCTGACATTCAAAAATGAAATTATTTTAAATTAGAAAATTGTAGGAAAAAGAACAAATTAATGTCATCGTTATGTCCATCCCTATGTCACTAACAAACTGAAAATAAAAACGGAAATTATATCAACGATGTGTTTGTAGATAGCGTATAAACCACAAAAAAATTTCTCTCGTGATTTAATGTCACTGAATCCTCTTCACGTTTGCCCTTTGAGTAGCATTCTTAATAGCCTCTACTCATTTTCTCCTCCTCTTTTTCTTTCTTTTCTCATGATATATTAATTTATTCCTGTATTCATTATCTCTACAGAGTGAGAGATAGAAATAAAATGCTTTTTGCATGGTGTTCATCTGATGAGAAGGGGTGGAATAATAAATAGACACAGAGTGAATTTGCACAAAACTGTTAGATAAAAATTCACCCTTGGCAAAAGCATAGCAACGATTCAATGTCTAGAATCAAAATATTATTATAGTGAAAATTGAATGCAACATATTTTCTTCATGTACTGCTTGTACCATTAATATAATGGCATCGAATGCTTCTATAATGCGAATAATTGGAATATTAAATTATCAACAACTGTAAATGAAATGGAGTGTGTTGTAGAACTGCAAATGATTTTTTTTTCTTCTCTTCCTTCCCTTCTCATATTGCATTATTCATTTGTTCCCTTCAACCTACCTCGTTTAATGGCAAAAATTGAGAGCAACAAAAACTAATGCATTCACCACTCGACATCATTATTTTATAATAAAAATAACCAGCAAATGCTCTCCTGAGAAAGCGAAATAGAAAGAAAAATGACTATTACGATGGCACTTTTTCCATTAACGAATTTTCATCATTTTTACTTGCGACACATGTATAGGGAAAAAAACTTTTGCTTTCTCTCTTATTTATGTTCATTTATGGTTTTTTTACACATTAATAGCTGAAATATTTTTTTTACTTATTCAACATGTGCAAAAAATGTAATGCCAACCATCACCCGAACGAATAATGACATTGAAATAGGCTTTAAATGGCAAAGGAGCGCACAATGAAGAAGTCGAATGATAAATTGCGGCATTTTAGGGTGATGTGGATGGCTTTGTGCTGTCTTCATGCAAAGCAGTCGTGTGTTTTATTTATATTGAGATGTAGGCGATGATAAAGGAAGGAAAAAAAATTTCCTCTTCCTACTTCATTTTCCACTTTGTCCTGATTTCTTTGTTTCTTTTTTTCCAATGTTTATGGAATTTTCCAACAATGCTCAAATGAAAACAAAAAAGGATTTTTGATAGACACAAAAGTTTTACTTGCGAAAAAATACAAGAAAAAGTTTTAATAAACTGGATCACTGACGCGTCCCGCGAAAAGCTTAGCACCTGTTGTATCATCTTCAATGTAGAAAATAAATGGATGGTCAGCAATGAATTCTTTTGGATCGCCACCAAATTTGTTTACTAATTCGATTTCTGTTTAAGAATGAAAAATTTGTGAATAATTTTCAAGATTTAAATTAGAAAAATCATAAGCGGTTTACGAAACAGTAAAATCAATTCTTAAGATGAAAAAATCTAATCGCATAATTTTTTATAAACCGTTTTTTTTTTTTGAAACTCACCAGTTGCACTCCATGCAGTAGTTCCTTTTTCATCAACAACTATTCCTGACTTTTGAATGATATTTGATACTTTTAATTTACCCTCTGAACCACCACCTATTAAAATATTACATTCAGTCACGATTATATCATTTTACAATTTAAATATATGACACTTACCACGTGCAAGTAATGGGAACGTTGCAGTATTTTCGAAAATTTCAGTAATGCCCAACTAAAAAAGAAAATGGCATTTCAATAAACGTCAATCTTTAATAAAAATTTTTCTTACGTTTCTTGTAACTTCATTCAAGTTAATTGAAGTGTCAAATTTGAATTTTGGAATGACAACATGCACTTCCAATTCATCCATATGCCAAACTTCATTTTTAAGTGCACTCGAGTCAAGTTTGTCAACAACATCATCAATGCCATTAACTTCGACTGGTAAAATAATGAAAAGAGAAAATCTTCGCCCATTGTAGGGTAAACGAAGAATTTTAGAGTTCAAATGGCGTGAGAAGAAGTAGTAGAAATTGCCAGTCTGCTCCATAAATTGTTTATTGACTTTCTTTCCTGGCGCAGTAAAAAATTCGCGATTTAATGTTTTGTTGAATGAAAAACGCCACGTTCCCTCGAAATAAAGTGCATTGATGAGAAGAATAATTGACTTTGATACCGATTCTTCGTTGACTAAATCCTTAATACGACCATTTGTTGTTTGTTTAACCCATTCATTGATAACTTGAGTTGATTTCCGTGACTCGCCGAAATCAAGATTAATAACATCTGCATTATAATTGTGTTCAGCAATAGCTGCAAATCGTTGGTTTATACTGACAATGTCATCAACATAAACTCTTGTTCCGAAATTAACTTTATATTGATCATCGATTGTCTAAAAAAAGAAATTTTAAATTAGGTGTATTTTAATTTATTTCTTGTAGCTTTTAACTTACACCAATTGAAGCAAGAACTTTTTTAAAATACTCTTTTGCGTCATAGAGATTCTTGTTGTAAGGCAGAACTTGCTCTAATTCCTAGAATGAAGAAGAAAAATTAGCAAATAGATTCTGGTTTTTACGTTTTATGCCAAGGTTTGTAAACTCTTTGATAAAAAGCAAAACAAGAAATTTAAAACGAAATTTTGTCTTGACTTAAATTTAATTAAACACCAGCTAGAACTCATTTTGAGTCTGGTTTTATATTAAATTTCTCATTCGTGCATGCAAATTTGTAATCTTCATTAAAATGCAGCCAAGGAGTGTAATAATGATGATGATTATGATGCTAATATCTGAGACACGCCCTGCTTTCAGTTAACAGAGCGAAACTATCATTGTGCACAGGTTGATGTCACTCACCTTTCTTGTTTTAGAATCAACTGTTTGCCCAGCGGCTTCTGCAAGTAATGTCAATAAAACTTTCACAGATAACGGTGAAATTAAAACATTGTTTGGTTGCGATCTCAAGACTGCCTAGTATTTTTTTTATAAAATTTATAAATAAACTTCCTTGTTAGCGTATTGTTAATTAACTTACCTTTGTCAATTGCCAATCGAACGCATCTTGTTTGTTCTCTGGTTGAATATATTCATCGGGGTCAATGTAGGGCTTAGGAGTTGTGAAAATTCCACCATAAGTTGGATCTTCAGTTTTTTGACAATGAACTGAAACTGCAATTAGTACTGTAAAAGCTGCACAAGAAGTAAAAATTTAGTTATTTGTTATGAAAACATATTTTAAAAGAGCTGCATTTCAACCTTGAACCTCAAACAAGCAGACAACTCAAAAAGCCGGTTTTTTCATGTATACATGTGAACAAACTGACAAAGTTTTACAAAAGTAAACTTTAAAACATTTTTATTTTTATTGTGATTGCTTTATCAATTTTAAAGTTGAAATTTTTCGTCAAATGATTAAGCATATGACCGTTATCACTTATTGAGAAGGTTAAATGTTATTACTAAACAACTCCCTTATGAACTTTTGTAATAATTTTCGGAACTTACAAAAAATCACTAAAAACTTCATGCTTGATTATTTTCGCTTTAAATTGCAAATTATTTCTTTAAAACAAATACAAAGAATGAAAATATAAAAAAAAATTAAATTTTATAAAGACGACTTCTCTTCACAGAGAAGCCTCACAACAAACTAAATGAGAAGAAAAGCATGTAAGAAATCAGTAAATGAGGGAATGAGAGAAAATATTTAAAGAGGTTTGCTTATTTGTGAGAGATATTCTAGCGAGAATCTTAATATTTTGTATACAATTCTCTCTCGTGTTGGGAAAACCCAATCATAATTTATATAAGATTGTCATAATAAAATTTTTGTTTATGAAAAAGAGAGAGAACAATAAAATAAATTCTTTCAACCTGTTTGATCTTTGATGTCAAGAAACTTAAACTTAAAATAAATAAAAACCACAGAGTGTAATTGAATCATCATTTTTGTAATAAAATTATTCAGTCAATTTCCGAACATAAAACAAATTCACATTTAAATGGCAACAAAAAGAAAATTAACAAAAATCGAATTTCAAGTTTACGGCACCTTTCTCATCTCTTCTTTTGTTAAGTTTTTAGTTTTGATTCGTTCGTTTAGCAATTACTCAATAAATCGTAATTTCTCACCATTCTTTTCCTCTTTCAAATTATTTCTCTCTTTTTTTTTGTTTCAATCACAAAACTTACAAAATTTTCACCTTGATGGTGGTCGATGAAAAATTGAATTTGAAATAATAGGTGCACTTCCGTGAATATCATTACTTACATTTATAAAATCATTACATCAAATTTGAACTTCCACATTATGATTTCTTTTTACTTTTTTTGAAGAAAATAAATGAACTTTTTGATTCATCAACTAATTATTCAAATTTTGTAATCGATTTGGTTTGTTGAAAATTTTATTATTCTTCAAATTCATTAATAACTTTTACTAAAAACAAAATATTTCTTTAATGAAATAAAAACCAAGAATCTTTCATGAAATAATTAGTACAAAAAAATATTTCAAAACAGAGTTGATAAACTACTGGTCCGTAGCCAGGAACCAAATTCTACTGTAGAAATTAGCCAAAAGCAACAAAGTAGATTCTACTTTTTCACAACTCTGTTTGTTTATGGAGATATAAATAATTATGTGCATACTACATCTTCCTATCTGCATAATGCCAAAATCTAGACAATTTTAAATCAGAAGTTTCATAAACTTTTGCAAGAATGAAATTTTAAAAATAAAAAATTTCGAAACTCGAAACCTTTTCTACTCATAGGTATATTTCTCTTAAAAGAAAATAATCACAATTAAGGAAGTGAATAAGCATTATTTTGAAATTTCGATCAATGACCGCACACTCACAAAAACATAAATGAGTTGAATTTCTTTTCATCTGATTTGCTCCAAAATTGCAAATATTACATCACACATTTCTGCACAATAATCGAAATCAATACACGTAAGTAAACAGAATTTAATTAACCAAACAACAAAAAGCGATAAATGTTGAGAGAACAAAGCTAATACAAGCTAAAAAAAATTAGTTAGGCCACCCATGCAGTGAACAGTAAATGATATTAAAGCATAATCATGACAACATTAACGAACAAGTGATTAACACGCGATAAAGTAGCCGCCGTCATTGTGTCTGTCGGTACGGAATTATTCACAAAAATTTCCGGTGTTTATTTGAGCGTAAGCGAAGAGACGAGAGAAGAAATTCACCCAAAAATTGACTTTTGATTGAAACTTATATCAAAATAAGCAGAAATGTGTGCGATCGCTTGAATAACTTTTAACGATTATGCTCGATTATTGTTAACGGCTCATTTGCAAATTGTTCAATAATAAAATATTCTTTTTCTACAACAATGAAATGACGGCAGCTTTTCTTTCTTCTTCTATCTATAAAAAAATGTTATTTAATACAATTCAATTGAGCACATTGTTCCCCTCTACTTATTCACAGACCGACAAATTTACCCATTTAAAAACGAACCACCAAAATATTGAAATTTATTGTAAAACATAAGAAAAACTCTTTTTTTTATTCATTGATCAAAGCAAAGAGTAGAGTGTGTGCGAACAAGAGAGTGAAAGAAAGCTTGAGTAAAATTGAGAAAAATCTATAAATACAGTAACGATTTCGAACGAAAGTGATAGTTTTATTTAAAATGTAAGTGCGATCACATCTTGCTCTGAAGTCAATTAATAATTTTTTTATAATAAAAAGAAAAGAAAACTCGAGAGTTTCCATTTTTAAATAGAGTGAAAGAATTAAAAATAAATCAAAAATGCATTTAAAATTACTACTAATGTCATTACTGTTATTAATTGAAATATCATTCAGTTATGAAATTTATAAAAACTATGATCAAGTGAGAAATTATCAACCAAAACAGCAACAACCGCGTCCAAAAGTAATAAAAGTGAAAAGTGGCGAAATGAAAATTAAAAAAATTAAAAGCGAGCATTCAGACAATGTAAAAGGTGAATTAAAACCAAAATCTCGCGATGAAATTTATAATATTAAAAAATTATCATTCCACGGTCGCAACAGTCCAAATGCTGAACCGTTAGTTGGAGAAAATACAACATATTACTATCAAAATCCTATCATAACCACAACAACAAGCAAACCAATGATAAAAGAACAAATTCATCGCAATGATTATTATATTCCAATTTCAAAGCATAAAAGCTCAACACCAGTCAAAAAATCAGTATCACCGAGTGTCGACAATCAAGTAATCAACACTAAACCACGCTATGTGCCTCATTCTGATAAATTTTACCCTTTAATGAGACCCTCACCAATTAATGTCATGCCAACAGAGCCTCCTTCATTCGATACAGTTAGAAATTACGTTAATTATTTAAAAATGAGACAAAATAAATTTTTCTCAGACTTTGATGATGATGATGATATTATTCAAGAAGAGAAACCAATACCAGTATTAGCATTACCAAAGATCGCTATACCTTTTGGAGGTGAAATTGATTACTTCAAAGAAAGGGAAAAAGAGTTGGCAATCGAAGAACAACTGCGTAATCAATTTTCTCCAGACGATTTCGGAAAAAATGATCAAATAAGCGAGGTAGATGTGCCTTATAGAGAAGATGTCGAGAATGTAGCCAACGAAAGTGAAATAACAAGCAGTAATAAATATAATGATAATGATGATGACGACCAAGACGATGATGAAAAAGAAATAATTGATAACAACGCACGCACAAATGGAAAGGAGGTACAAGAATATTATGTCGATGGTGTAGAGGAAGAGTCGAGAACGAAGGAAAATTTTGTTCCATTCAGACTTTATGCTCAAGTGCGACATATGGAGGCAGATCATCATGAGAAACCGAATGATAAAAATATCAAAGAGAAAATTTCATTAGCTAAGAAAAATATTTACTACAAAGAAGAAGGTTATGAAGATAAACAATATGATCATGGAGTTGATAAAGTTAATTTCAATTTTGATGATAAAATTAAAGAATTGACACCACATAAAAATATTCACAAGCGCACAAAGAGAGCTGCAACAAATGTTGATGAAAACTTTGACGTATCGAAATTGCCAGTTGCACTTGCTTACATAAAAAAATCAGAGCTGCCAAAATTGACTGGTGCAAAATTGCTCAAACACTTAGATGAACTTCTTAAAAATTCATCAGTTTATCTTAACGACGACGATGATTCTTTACGACCAGTAAAAATAACAAAACCAAAAAATTCACAAAATTTTCCATATTATAATGCTCCAGAGACTGTTCTCTCGCAAATGTCTGCACATCGATATTCAGAAAATTTGAAAAATTATCCAAGTCATAAAGAGTCTCTTTACACATTTAAAAACATTAAACAGTGTGATGAGATTGAAGAAGATATTTATCCTGTGCCTAAAGAAGCTGAAACCGAAGGCAAAAAAACTAAATACAACAATAAACCACAGCGCTTAAATGGCTTAGGAAATAAAATTCAATGTCTAAGAAAAAAATATTTTGGGGATCCTTTCGAAAATCCATTGTTTCACGAAGATGAATATGTTGAAGCCACAATACCAATCCCTGTAGCTGTTAATCATAATTTATCAAGACAAGCAAATCCACTGATAACCGTTTACGATGATGTCATCAATAATATTCGATCGGGATTTTTGGATGAATTTAAGAAGAAGAGAGAAGCAGAAGACGCTTTGAAAGTTGCATCTGAACAAATAAGTGTTAAAGCTGAACAAACTGTACAACTTCCTAACTTTAACGCAGTCAATACTGTTGGCAGTAATTTTCCTCTTTTTGATATCAATAATTATTTACCAAAATTCAAAGGGACAATCAATCACGATTTGATTGATGATCTTGACGATCTTGACGATGCAAAACTTGAAGAAGAAGGGTCAGCAGCAGCTGAATTACTGAAAATTAACAAACAGCAGTTGCTTTTAGAAAACGACAAGCTTAAAAATTCGAAATATAGAACTGCAGAAGTGACAGAGAAACCAAAAGTGAAAAGAAATAACAAGCATATCAATTCTGATTTTATAGAAGACATTTCGCCTCCCCTTCCACCCAAGCAGACAACAATCAGAAACATTCAAGCTGTCAAGTCAATCAAAACGACTGCTCCTCAATTATCTGTTCAAAAATATCGCCGATTCATTCCAAATAACATTCCATATCAAACCAAACACATATCTACTATCTATCTGCCACAAAAACCTGCTGCTAAAACCACCTATCGCTTCAAATTGCTGTAGATTTTATGATATTTATTTTCAATAAAAAATTAGTTTTGTTTTTCAAATTTTTAATTAAATTTCTTTTAAATCTTTTTTTACAGTATGAGCTTATTTCAATCAAAAATATTTTCCTTATAGTTCTATTAAAAACTCTTAAAGTCTAGGAAAATTCCATTAAAAGTAGAAAATGATAAAAAAAATTCTTGATAAGTATATTCAGAAGAAAAAGATCTCTAACGTTCATAGGCGTGTAATATAGTTGTAAATTTTACCTTAAAAGTTTAAGTTTCATATTTATATTATACATTATTTCGTCATCAAATTCAAATCATAATCGATTCAGCAAGCGTGTGTGTTTGTGTGTATGAAAAAATAACTTAGTTATATAACAAACACTCTTTCTCTTTCCTTATTGTTGCTTTGTCTCCTCATTTCATTAATTTTATCGTTTCTTAAAATTTCTTTTCGATGCACAACGATTCACAATGTCAGCAGCATGCTCTTTGTGCTCAAATATCTTCATCAATTGTGATTTTGAATCATTAAATGAATCGATTATCAAACGACTACGTTGCATATTGCCCTAAATTATGATTATATATTTGAAGAAAAAGAAAAGTTAGTGTTATAGTTTAACATGTTGGTAACAAAAGAACTATTACCTTAATCAATTCATTTATTTTTTCGGCTTCTGCTCCAGATTCTTTTGACTCTAAACGTTTTAGTACGCTTGTTAAAATTTCCATTTCATGCGTTTCATCATTGATCTGCATAATGCAAAAGAAATAGAAAATAAACAAAAGTTTCAAAATGCTTGTTTCATTTTTAAGCAACTTACCACTTCATCGATTTCAGCACTTATCAAATGAGTTTTCCAGCCATTGATGCGTTGCGATACTTTTGGTTGATTGGCCAAGTCCATGACATTTGTGCGTCGATCATCGCGCACTCTTACATCTGAGTATCTTACGAAATGATTTGGTGCTGGCTTCCATGTTTGATTATATGCTGTTAATAATGATGCTTGTGGTTTCTTGAGCACTACATCACCTTTCTTAATTACATTATTATCATTATTATTTTCTGTATTATTATCAGTAATTGCTGAGCTTTGTGTTCCCAATCCTTTATCTACTACATCAGTCGATATTCTTTCACTGTTTTAAAGAAACAAAAGGTGATAAAAATAAGTAAATTGAGTAAAAATCGTGATTGAAAATTAAAAACGTGAATGACTTTTTTGTCTAAAAATTAATTTTGATTTGCTCAAAATATATTGATTAATGAATTTATAGCAATATCTTATTTTTTAAAGAAACTATTTTAGAGAATAAATCACTTTAAAAACACTCACTTTGAAGTCTTCATCTTTTTTCTAGGAGATCCTGAAATTTCTCCACTAAGATCACGTTTCACACTACTTCCAATACTTTTTGCAAGACCTTTAGACTGAAATCTCATATCTGTTTCATCAGTTTTGCCTTTATTGCATTGATTGCTCATAATCATCGCATCTAAATCTTCAACATCTGGACTTGTCGGACTATTTGGAATACTAACTGTTGTTGAGCCATCATCTGACCAATCTTCTTGCATTGGACTTTCACGTTCACTGATTAATAATCCGCTTCCCTTAGGCGATGATGTTGTTGCTGCTTGTTTCTGTTCTTGCTGTTTTGTTACAGCCATCTGTATAAAAACAAATTTAATAAAAAAATTTCTTTTTCTTTACGCTTGTTTACATTTTGAAAATTTTCTTTTCTTACCTTCGCTGCTTTTTTAGGTAATTTAACCGGTGTCGTCTCATTATGCTGCTTACGAATGGCACCAATTGAACGCGGTGATGATGGCAATGCATTTGTTATGACGTTACTACTTTCCATATTACTGTTTTGACTTTGTTGCTGCTGTTGTTGCTGTACTGATGATGATTGTTGGATAATATTGTGCGGTGTCATTGTGATTATTTGATGTTGTCCGCTAGTTCCACTTTGAACAGCTCCAGAGCTTTGATTTTCAACAACTAATGGACTGTATCGAACAGTGTTAACTTGCTGATGTTGTTGTTGTTGCTGAGCATTTGCAACAACCGATGCCTGCTGGTTGCTATTAACCGAGTTTGATTGAAAGCTATTTGCTATAATTGAATGAATCATTTTCTCACTATAACGAACGTTTGGCGTTGACACAACTGTGTACGAGGACTCATTATTGTTCGACGCAGATGATGTTGTTTTTGTTTCAGTTGTTGCTATCGCAGATGACGATGATGATGGTGCGATGGACACACTCGCTTGTTCATAATAAACAGTTGTGCCAGAACTCGAGAATGATGATGGAGCAGTCGTAACGTTAACAATTTGTGAAGAGTTTGTTGTAACAGGAATTCGAGTATGAATAAACACTGGCTGATTGTTACCTTGACCACTTCCAATATTTTGCTGTTGTGACACTATTTTTGCAATGGGCATAATTGTTGTGGCTTGCAAGTTGCTTGCATTTGAAGATAAATTGCGATGAATGCTGTCTATTCCCGAATTCGGTGTTGAAACTGTAATTGTTTTAATTGGAATATTACCGCCACGAGCCGCAATTTGAAGTGGCACAACTGTCGAGACATTACCACTTTGCTGATGTATGTTGCTCTGATTACTAATGATTTGCGGTGGCTGCTGCTGTGAAACAGTTATGATTTGACTACCGCCTTGATTTGTGATATTTGTGACTTGCTGCGTTGCTTGAGATGTAAATGCAGTTGTTCCTTGCTGTTGATTATTTCCTTGCGATACTTGCAACTGAGTTGCTTGCGTTTGATTTGATTGACCACCTTGAATGGACGCAACCATAGTATTTGATGGAATTGTCGTTGTAATTGAATTACTTATGATTGATCCATCATTTGCAACTGAACCAGAAGTCAATTTACTAACATGTGCAATAATTCCTGGCTGTAATGGTGTTTTGACTGTTTGAGTGATTCTATTATTGTTAACAATAATTGGCAAAGTCATTACATTAGCCTGCAAGATTTTTGTCTGATTTTGTTGTCCAATGACTTGTTGCGAACCTGAAGATGTTTGCGATTGTGGCATCGATGTTGCCACTTGGAAAATTCTTGCAGGAATTGTATTCGAAATTGATGTCGAAGTAGCAACAAGTCCAGACGATGCATTTCGATTTTGAGTTGTAAGAACTGTTGTTGGTGTTAATCCTGGGACATTTGGTCTTATGCTCAATGAAGATGTATTAACTCTAATACCAGATGTCGGTATCGAACGAATAGGTCTCACTTGACGTGTATTTGTGTTTGATGCTGCATTGGGAATCCCCATTCTTTGAACTTGCCCTTGAATTGCAGTAAATGGCTGCTGTTGTTGTGAAGTGTAAACAATTGTCGCTGCTTGTGGTCTTTGAGGAAGAACTGTAGCAACATAAGTCGGTTGCTGTTGTTGCTGATTTCCTCCTACTGATGTTGTTGGAACACTGATTGTCGTGCTTCCACTTATATTCTGTTGCTGACCAGATTGACCAAAAATATTTGTGATAGTTTGAGCATTTCCAGAATTATTTGTAACTGTCACTGCACTGGGCTGAAGAATATGAGTTCGATTTGATGTAATTGTTGATCGAATTAACTGAGTCGGCACTTGAACTTGCATTGCGCCTGTTCCAGAAACCCAAGCTGTTGTTCCTCCTTGCGATAAAACTGCAGTCGGAGACGATGTTCGTGGAGTGATTGAACGAACAAATGCGGGTGAAATTGCAGTGCCAGATACAGGAGGAGTTGGTGTTCGAATTTGCGGTCCACCTTTTCCTTGTTGTTGAATAGTGCTTAGCGTTGCTGTGACTCGTGGCAAATAAGTAGTAGGTGATTTAGAGACAGTAATTGTCGAGCGACCTGTTTGTTGCATTGAGGTCTTTATTATTGTTTGCGGCATTACCGTTTGAATGACTTGTGCTCCTGCAGCACCTGGTGTAGGCATTCGCACAACTCTCATTTGCGGTGGTTGTTGAATAGTGCGGAAAGTCGGCTGTTGAATCATTTTAGTGTTGTCATTAGCCGGTTTGACAATCACTTTACTCACAAGATCCATTGGCAACTGAGTTGCATGAATTGTTGGTTTTTGTTGGGGCATTGAGCCCTTTTCATTATCATTCGGCATCTTACAAGTAACACAAAAATTTTCTAAAAACAAGAGGGAAAATTATTTTGTTTTTATTTGTTTAGCACAACATCTGATTTTTCTTAGTACAATCTAATTTAGTACATAATAATCAAGGTTTTCGTTTTGTGATATTATGAAAATCCAAACAAAGTCACTGTAACTGATCAAAAATGCGCATAATCTAAATGACTTTATGCATGAATGCAAATATTCTTTAATTATACACTAGAAATTACTCAATTAAACAATTTTGCAATTTTTTTCACAAGAATCACAAACCGAAGCCACATTTAAAGAAAATTTTTCATTCACTCTTGTGATGATACTCACACTTTTTTCTTAAAAATTTTTTATGTTTACAATAAAGAAAGTTTTTTTTAGGACGATATCATATTTTAATTCATTTAAACCTCCTAATTACTTCATAAATGAATAAAATATAAAATCACTTCTTTACCACATAGATTGAGAACGAATATAAAAAATTGTATGAAGTTCTTTCTTTATTCACTCGTTTCGCTACTGTTGCAGTATGTTATGTCATAATACTCTATTTTGTTTATTTTGGTGGGAAATTTGTTTTGATTTCCAAAAATTGTAAAACTATAGTGAAATTTCAATGGGTGAAAGTAATGAAGTTATCGAATTGTCATCAGAAGATGAGAAACCGAAGAAAATTGTTAAACAAAAGTTGAAAACGCTAAGAAAAGACAAAACTCAAATTTCAATTAAAAACTATATTGTTGGGAATCAAAACAATTATTTTAAAACTCACAAAAGTTCAAGTTTACCTGCTCAGGTAATGAATTAATTAATTAACATTGATTAAAGAAACTTATAAATATTATTTTCAATATAGAATGAAAATATTTCACTATCACAAATGCTCGAAGTTCAAATAAAAGAGGAAGATAGAATATTAACAGATTCACAATTATCACCAAAAGAAGGAGTTCAATTAAACTGCATATCAAACAGCTTTCAAAATAATGTCGATCCAAAGCGAATGTTTGAAGAATTAATGAGCAAAATTTACACACATCATGATCATAATGCGCAAAAAATTAATATGGAAAAAGATTCCTTAGTTGCAGTTCTAAGTGAAGATGAAGAGGAGGAAAATAGTAATCAAGAGAATCAACAAATTGAGAATGATACAAAGAATTCAAAACAAAAGAAGAAAAAGAAAAAGGCAATTTGTCCTAAGTACAAAATTGTTGAAGGCTCAATGTTTGCTGTTGATGCATTTAGATTTGGTGAAATAACAGGAGTAGAGCATTACTTTCTAACTCATTTCCATAGTGATCACTATATAGGATTAAGAAAAAAGTTCAATCACAATATTTACCTCTCAGAAATCACTGCCAAGCTTGTATCATGCATGATAGGCGTATCAGTTGAGTATCTTAAAGTTGTTCATGTGAATATTCCGTTCTACATTGACGATGTAAGAATAATTCCACTTGATGCCAATCACTGTCCTGGTGCTCTTCTCTTCCTTTTTCAATTTCCTGATGGAAGAAATGTACTACATACGGGTGATTTTCGCGCAAACGATGCAATGGTTGAGCAGCTCTTTTATTTTAAATGTCATCATTTAGATTTAGTCTACCTCGACACAACTTATCTCCATACGAAGAAAAGAATGCCACCACAAGGAGAATCAATTCAATTTGTTCTCGATCATGTTCAAAAATACCTCGAAACTAACATTGGTGAAAAATTTTTAATTCTTGTTGGAGCATATTTAATTGGCAAAGAGAAAGTTTGGATGTCAATTGCCAAAAAGTTTAATTTTAAAGTATATCTCGAAAAAGAGAGACTGAAAGCATTTAAAGAAATTTGTACATGTTCAATTGAACATTATCATTTTTTCAAAAACCACATAACTCTCGATGAAAACGATGCTGATATTCGTGTGGTGAGCATGCTACAAATAACTTATCCAAATCTCAGAGACTTTTTGAGTGAACATCAAGATCAATACTATACAATTCTCGGAATAGTTGCATCGGGTTGGGAAAAACCTGGATATTCAAGTGGTCGAATTTCTCTTTTGCACTGTCAATATTCAGAGCATAGCAGTTATGATGAATTAGAAAATTTCATTCTCAAAACAAAACCGAAAAATGTGATATCAACTGTCCCAGTTAAAATGAACACTGAAATTACAGCTGAAATTCCGAAAAATTGGCTAACACACGAAAGTAGCCAAAGTAAGAAGAAACAACATAAACTTGTACCAATGAAAAAATCATGATTTTCATTTTGTTTCAATAAATTATTAAAAATTTTATACAAAAGCAAAAACTACTTACGCATGTTTTTCTTTATGCTTCGTTAACTATCAGAGTAGTGACATAAACAGAAATTTCATATCCGCATCCCAAATGAAAATTTTCTCCTTCTCATAAATTCTCGACATTAATCAAATCATGCTATCATAAAACAGGCACAATATGAACGGAAATTAAATTAAATTGGGTCATGAACATTTTGTGTTGAACAGTGATTTTTCTTCAATTTTCTATCGAATAGAGAAATTTTATTGTTTTACTGAAGAAATGCTACAGATCTGTTGAATATCATCTTAAAATTTTTAGTAAGATAAAAAGATGTTGAATTTAGCTGACACAGATAACGTAAACGTGTGCAAATATTTGTTTTTTTATTCTATTCACTGACATAGTAAAAAGGCTTGAAAACTTTTTATTTTAAAAATGTTTAATGTTTAATTTTTGACTTCATTCAAGTCTTAAAACTAAAGTTCTTAAAGCAAGAAGTAATGAAAAATAAAAATTCTAAATATAATATGATAAGAGTTTACAAACCTTGATTACAGCATTCATTTTCAACATGAAGCGTAAATAATGTACAAGAATAAGGAATAAGAATCAAATGAAATCACTCACTTTTTCACACATCATTTATTTTCTTTTTTTTTTCTTCTTCCTCCATCCCCGAAAAAAGTCAAGATAACAAGAAGAAAAACGAAGAAAGCACGAAGAGAAAAAAAAACAAATTTAATTTTCTAACCTTATAATGCTTTCACTTATTGTATAAATAAATCTGAAATGCCCCTTCGTTATTGTGCTTCTCTTCCTAGTCATTGAGAATCAGCACTCAATCTGATTTATTCACTATAGTTACACGCTTAATGTATATAATGGAAATGTTGCAGGAGAAATTGTTGAACATGCGGGAGACATATAATGCCACTTAACAGAAGAATTGTTCTCTTGTATACATTATATCTTTCAACTATGTCTACTAATATAACCAGTGGTTGTGAAAGAGCTTTTATGCCGACTAATAAAATCGCCAATGCGTGTATGTGTGTGAGTAAATGCATTGGTTACTGTTGAGAGGGAAAAAGAGAAGATGTGACGAATACAAGTGGGGTTTAAAGTTTTTTTCATATTTGCACAACACCCCTGAACAGATTGTGCATGTATATACTGTATATATACATTTTTCTTTCCCACTCGATGCTTTGATATAAAAACTCAGTCACAATCAACATAAAGCTTAGTTACTTTTCTGCTGTTGTACGCTTCGTTTCGTTAGTGTATCTTTGTCATTTTATAATTTTTTTATTCATCTCACGACTTTAAATTTGTCCCATTAAAGCAAGTAAGAATAGTGAATTATTAATTTGAAAGAAAAAAATTAAGGAAGGTTGTGGTTTATGATAATCTAGTTTTTTTATCATTACACTGATTTAAATTTAATGCGAGTAGTAACAAAAAGTGATAAAAAAATCTTAATAAGAATTATTTTAATAAGTGAATGAAGTGATTTAAAATTGCTTTGTGCTTCAATTTATCAATCACTCAATAAGTTTTGCACTTGAGAAATTTTTTTTTAGCAAATTTGCTTAATTTATAATGTGATAGAAATTAATTTCAAGGTATAAGAACTAATTCTCACAAATTCATTTTTACATGCTTACAATTAAGAATTTTACTCCTGCCTCTAAAAATGGCTAACAAAAAATCATTGGAATCTGTGAGTAAATGGATTGTGTGTAAAATCTCGCATGTCAATGTTTGCTTGTGATTTGTGTAGTTTGTAGTGCTTTAAACATAATTTACCTCAATTATCTGTATTAATTTCATACTTGACGCTTAATTTACGTCAATTTAAAAGTAATTCTCAAATACATCATCATTTTAGATCGACATGGAGGCACCTGAATTCAAAGACTTCGCTAAAACTATGGTTGATTACATCGCAAACTATCTAGAAAATATTCGTGATAGGTAAGAATCACTAAAGTAAACAATACGCATAAATTTATTTATTGGAAAAAAATCCCAAGTGTGAGACAAACGTGTGAATCACTGAATAATTCAATTAAGAAAGAAAAATGCTAAAAGTAATATCCCAATCGAAAACTGGTTTTTTAATTTTAATTCGAATCTGCATCATGTGGATTTACCATCGTCATCAATAGTAAATTTCGAATAAATTTTTACAACACCTGTTAAATGTGCTAATAACGATTTGCTTAATCCTCAAGCAATATTTTGCATTTTAATCTATCTAAATATTCTTGCTCGACTGGATTCATGCCAAATGTTGCTGCTTTTTGTTTGTTAAATATTTACTAAATGGCCTTGACACTGCATTTTCAACCATGTGTGCTGATTGCTTGTGCAGTTTAAAACGACATTTTTATGATCACGATTTCCATTTCAATCAACTCTTAAAAAAATTTTTTTAATGTGTTGTTAATTAATTTATGTTTTATTCTCTTTATAAATTTCACAATTAATTTAAACGGAACCGGAACAAAACTTTTCTCATGCATTACTTGTCTCTCTCACATAATTTTTATTTTCATAGAAATGAAGGCCAGATTCAATAAGGTAGTTTCACTAAACACATAAAAGCATTATTGAAGTTTAATCTATATAATAGAGTTTTATTGCTACCACTCGACTTGACCTTCACCATGAATTCTTGCAAAACGTAACTGTTTCATGAAGTCGAAGTAAACCAGTTATTAACTTCTAGAGTTATTACCAATACATATTTGACTCTTTATATCGTTTTATATTCTGAGCGAGTTTTAAAATTAAATTCTCATTTATAGGCCAGTTTTGCCATCAGTTCAACCAGGCTACTTAAGACAATTAGTACCGGATGAAGCTCCAAACAAACCAGAAAATTGGACTGATGTTATGGCTGATATCGAAAGAGTTATTATGCCCGGCGTTACTCACTGGCATTCACCAAGAGTAAATAATTTCGAAAACCACAATACATTGACTTCCTACAACTTTCTTCTTTTTCCCTTTTTTACTACTTTAAATCTAGTTTCATGCATATTTCCCAACCGCAAATTCTTATCCAGCAATTGTGGCTGATATGTTGAGCGGTGCCATTGCTTGTATTGGTTTTTCATGGATTGCAAGCCCTGCATGTACTGAGTTAGAGGTAGTCATGATGGATTGGCTAGGAAAAATGATTGGATTGCCAGCTGAATTTCTTGCATGTTCAGGCGGAAAAGGTGGTGGTGTTATTCAAGGAACTGCAAGTGAAGCCACACTTGTTGGTTTATTAGGTGCAAAAGCAAAAACAATGCAACGAATTAAAGCAGAACATCCAGATTGGGATGATAACACAATTGTTTCAAAATTGGTCGCTTATTGCTCAAGTAAGAAATCTATTGATGTGCAAAATGAATTTTTCTTTTAATAATGACCGTAAATTTTTAGATCAAGCTCATTCATCAGTAGAGAGAGCAGGTCTTTTGGGAGGCGTACAAATGAAAACTTTGAAAGCTGACGATAATTTACAATTGAGAGGCGAAACATTGGAAGCAGCGATACAGAAAGATTTGGCAAATGGTTTGATTCCATTTTATATTGTTGCAACATTGGGTACAACGAACTCTTGTGCTTTTGATAAATTGGATGAAATTGGACCAGTTGGAAATAAATACAATGTTTGGGTTCATGTTGATGCCGCTTATGCTGGAAGTGCTTTCATTTGCCCTGAATATCGTCATCTCATGGCTGGTGTTGAGACTGCTGATTCATTCAACTTCAATCCACACAAATGGATGCTTGTAAACTTTGATTGTAGTGCAATGTGGTTAAAAGATCCCAATTGGGTTGTTAATGCATTTAATGTCGATCCATTGTACTTAAAACATGATCAACAAGGATCTGCACCTGACTATAGACATTGGCAAATTCCTCTCGGCCGAAGATTCAGATCATTGAAACTTTGGTTTGTTCTTCGTCTCTATGGCATTGAAAACTTACAAGTGAGTAGTCAATTAGTAAAATTACACAAGCAGAAATGTGTGAATGCTTTTATAATTTTTAGGCACACATTCGAAGACACATTGGATTTGCACAACAATTTGAAACAAGTTGTCGTTCTGACGAACGTTTTGAAATAGTAACAAAAGTACAAATGGGCCTCGTTTGTTTCCGACTTAAAGGTTCTAATGAGCTTAATGAAGCCCTTTTAAAGAGAATTAATGGACGTGGTAAAATTCATCTCGTTCCATCTAAAATTAACGACACATACTTTTTGCGAATGGCTGTTTGCTCACGCTTTACAAAACCAGAAGATATGGAGTTCTCATGGAATGAAGTTAGTGAAGCTGCAACTGAAGTTTTGAAAGAACAACAAAAGTAAATTTTGCTTGGGACCAATTTAAAGTCTAAATATATTTTTACTTTTATTTTATAATTGAATCTTATACGAATTTATAAATTTATTGAATAATAAAATTTTTCAGCATCATTAAAAAAGTTTTATTCAAAGTTTATTGCGAAAGCTTTTATCAATGAGCTTTTTAAAGCGCGGTCTTCTCTTGTTCACTAATCGAGAAGCTTTGACAGATGTTTTCTGTTATAAAGTTTATTTTATCATTTATTGTTTCTTTATCTTCTTCTTCTTCATTCTTTGCATTTTCCAAAATGTCAATTTGCAACTTTTCCGGAGCTTTTTCTGCCAATAACTCATCAGCAACAGTTTTAATTTCATTCCATGCATATTCAATGTCTTTCTCAACAGTATCAAATCCACAAATGACAAATCTGATAATCACTTTGTTCTGATAAAATGCTGGTATCATGTAAATATTTTTACGAGCATTAATGCGTTCCAAAAGTTCTCTTGTCAATGCATCATCTCCTTTCAAACGGAAAAAGGCAAGTGCAAGTGATTGCCCAACTGATTCGAAACGATTGTCTGTAGCAAGATATTTCAAGAATAGACTTGCCAATGAAATATGCTTGCGAAGCCATTCTCGAATTTTTTCTTGTCCATATGTTCTCAATGTAATCCAAACTCTAAGTGAACGGAAACGTCGTCCAAGTGCGAGTTGCCAATGACGATAATCTGGTGCTTTACTTGCTCCCTGATACTTATGATCTAAATAAATGCGTTCCACATTGAATGACTGTGTCAATCTTCCTGCATCTTTAATCCACATAGCTGCACAGTCGAAATTTACAAGCATCCACTTGTGAAGATTAAAATTTATTGAATCACCGTATTCAATTCCTTTCATTATGTGTGCATACTCTGGCAAACAGAATACAGCACCTGCATATGCAGCATCTATGAAAATGAACGTGTTTAAAGAAAAAGAAAAATCATTAAATAATTTCACTTAATTATGCAGATGACATACCAATATGCATCCAAACATTATATTTCTTGCAAACTGGTCCAATTTCTTCCATATTATCAAAAGCACAAGTACCAGTTGTTCCAATCGTTGTGACACAAATATATGGAATCAAATCGTCAGCGAGGTCAGCTTGAATTGCTTTCTCAACGATTTCTCCGCGCATAATTGACGTCTCATCTGCATCGAGAAGTCGCATTTTAGTAGCTGCTAACAATCCAGATTTTTCAATTGCACTATTCGAATGAATTGAAGCGTAACCAACTAGTTTAGAACGAATTTCTCCTTCTGTGAGTTCTGGTCGTTTGATTTTCATCTCACGAACTTTTTCTTCACGAGCAGCAAGCACTGCAACAAGAATTGATTCACTGGCACTTCCTTGAATAATTCCACCGCCGTTGCCTTCCCCACTCGGTAGAAAATGACTCGGCAGATTCATAAACTTTCCAAGCCAATCCATCACTATGACTTCAAGCTCAGTTGCTGCGGGACTACATATCTTAAGTGGTAATAAAATGTGATAAAAACCAATCGTTAAAATTAATATATGTTAATTAAATTTTTTCTGCGTGTGTCTCTCTTACCCAGCTAAAACCAACGACACCTACAGATTAACAAGAAAAAATTCATTAATATGTATGAATAAAATATTAAGACATTTAACTAACCAATTCCTGCTGTTAACATTTCTCCAATTATTGCAGGAAAAGATGTTTGTGATGGATAGAATGCGTGAAAGTGTGGCGATTGCCAGTGTGTCAAACCAGGTAGAATTTGAGTTTTTAAATCTTCCATAATGTCTTGCCACTTCTCAGGCTGCTCAGGCATTTCAGTTGGAAGTAAATTATGTAAATATCCTGGTTCCACTGATGAGAGCACTGGCCTATTAAATCATACAAATTGAGGAATTCACTTAAGATGTTTTAACTGTTAATTCACATCATTTTAAACTTCGATTTTAGGGCATTTTTAGTAACAATGCATTTTATACATTTACTTTGGCTGAGACGCGAATTATCGAAAACCTATAATAACTACAAAATTCTGATTTTTTTGTTCATCAAGTTACTGGCTTATCACCTTATTAGAATGCTATGGTTGATTATATAAATCAAATAATTGCAAATTAAAATTTTAAAGCGGAAAAAATATATTTGTACTAAAATTTTTTTGCGCCGCTGCGTTTATTGCATCTTTTTCATTTCAAATTCTATTAAACCGTTATTTTTATAAAAATAGAATCCGCTTTTTAAAATGAATTGGATAATCTAATTCAATGTAAATATTAATTTCTTTTGTAAAGAAAGTTTAAATTCTTATTTATTACTTATTCTAAAATCGAGGTAAATAATACAAATTTTGATAATGAAACAGTAAGGTCACCAAAACATTTTATTTATTCATATTGTATCACTAACCGATCACGTATGTTTTCTAAATATTCCACTATAAAATCAATAGCAGCATGTCCAAATTCCTTGAATTCATTGACATCCATTTTTTTTCTTCTTTTATTTTTATCTCATTAGCATAAAATAATCCTCAAAGTAAAGTTTATCACTACTCGCACAACTCCTTTTCTTATTCACTTTAGAGCACTTGATTACACCTCAACGGTCAGACAAAAACTGAAGTAAACTTCTTCATATTTTCCGATATTTATTGAAAAAGACATGTGTGTGGAAGAAAACAAAATTAACAGGCTTGATGAACAACATGAAAGACATCTGAGAAAGTGAGACTGATCCGATGGAAGATTCGAAATAAAATAAATAATTAAAAAAAATTATGCAAAACTTCGTTAAATAGATCGCGACACACTCTTTTTCAGGAGAGTGTTTTTTTCTTTCTTTCTTTCATTACTTGCATACTTCTTGGTATGTAAATATGAATTCTTGTATATTATTTGCGTGCTTTTATAAGCAGCAAAAAACCAGAATTTTCCTATCTTAATTTTATTGAATGACAACACAATGATTAATTTTCTTGTCTGAAATTAACATAATTTCATCATCTTATTTTCACTTTCTTCTGATCATTATCATAATTTTTTATGATGAGACAAAAAATTGTTGGTCATTCAAAGTTTCTCTTAAAAGAGAGCATTTGTTTCTCCAGAATGTGTAAATGCATGTTTTGATGGGTAAGCATGTGAGACATAATTTGCATTTTCACTTTTTTGGGGTTCAACGATTTTTATGATGCAAGTTTTGACCATTTTTTCATATTACTCCATTCTTTTTCATTAATTCTCATTGACAATTACTTTTTAATGAGTTCTTACATATGTTCTTGATTAGAACAATTCCACAAGCATTTGTGACAATGTTCTTTAAAAATACATTTCTAATCAAATATAATCATCATATATTATAAATGTTATATAACATCTCAATTAATGAAAATATCAACATGTTTGTGTTAAGAATTCTCTTCTTGAAATACATACAAAAGTATAATGTATAAAAAAATTTCAATCAATTCAAAACGTACAGAATTATTTCAAAAAAGAGTAAATAGTAAAACGCGCTAAGATTTTGCGAAAACAATATTTTCTAACATAACATTAAAATAAAAATAAAAATTCTAGACTAATAAACAAAAGTTAATAATTAAATTACGCGAAAATTGTAAAATTTACATTGTTCTTTAGGGTAAACAAAAAGAGAAATAGAAAGTACTTGTGAATATATAGCAATAATCAATTTTATATTTCAGCCAAACGTTTGCAAACATCGTGAGAAATTTATTCAACAAAAATGAGTTTATCAAGAAGTCAAATTGATGAAATTAGACCGGATCTAGAAAAGATTTCAATTAGAGTTGTTGGAACAGTGGATGACAAAATTATGTCAATATTCGATCGTGGCCTATATAATGGATATGACAGAGAAAAATTCTATAAAAAGTTCTCATCCATAGTAGATGACAAACAAGCGAAGAAATTAGTAGAAAAACTTGATTCAATACTTGAGCACAATGCTCCAAAATCGAAAAAGAGATCATATGAAGATGGTGAGGATAAAGATAGCAAAAGAGTGAAAACATCTCACTCAGATGCATCAAACGGAACAGAATCCGGAAGTTTAACATCAGTTCAAATTAAGCAAATGATGGAACATGCACAGAGACAAATTGAAGAGCGCAAAAGAAAACTTGAGGCAAGCAAAAGTGTTAATCAACCAGATGCTCCAGTTGTGAATATGCTCGATATGAATGCTGATGAGAGACAAAGAAAGATAGCAGAATTGCAAAGACAAATTCAAGCTAAATTATCAGGAACAGTCGCAATTGCTGCTGGAATTACACCTATTCCAATCAAGCCAATAGACAAACCTCGACCACTTATTTTAGATTCTGAAGGAAGAACTGTAGACACAAGTGGAAGAGAAATCAATATTCAGACACTTACACCAACTTTAAAAGCTAACATTCGAGCAAAGAAGAAAGAAACATTCAAACATCAACAAGCAGAGAAGGTTGCTGATGAAGCAAGAACAGCAGAACTATCTTATTTTGATGAAAGAATACCAATTAAACCTGTTGTTCGAGGAAAGAGAGCTCTTCGTTTTCACGAGCCTGGTAAATTCGAATTGATGGCTGAGCAAATGAGAATGAAAGCACAAATGGAAAGGCTTCAAAATGAAATTTCTCAAATCGCTCGTAAAACAGGAATTAGCAGTGCTACACGTCTTGCTCTTATTGCTCCAAAAACTGATGTACATAGTGAAGAAGTGCCACAGCTGGAATGGTGGGATTCTGTAATTTGTGATGACTACAATAAACTCGTAGATGGAAAAATTCCAATTCGAGTAAAAGCTATCACTAATTTAATTGAACATCCAGTGCAAGTTAGACCTGTAAATGAGCCCATTCGTCCTGCATATTTGCCTGTATTTTTGACTAAAAAAGAACGTAAAAAATTGAGAAGACAAAACAGAAGAGAAGCATGGAAAGAAGAACAAGAAAAGATTCGACTTGGTCTTATTGATCCTCCTGAGCCTAAATTAAAAATCTCAAATTTGATGCGAGTGCTTGGAACTGAAGCTGTTCAAGATCCAACAAAAATTGAAGCACATGTACGTGAACAAATGGCACGTCGTCAAAAGGCACATGAAGATGACAATCAAGCAAGAAAATTGACAGACGAACAGAGACGTGAAAAGAAAATTAAAAAACTAAAGGAAGACACTTCAATGGGAGTAAATGTTTCAGTTTATAGGATTAAAGATTTGAGTAGTCAATCGAAGAAATTTAAAGTGGAAACAAATGCCAAGCAGCTTTTCATGACAGGTGTTGTCATTCTTTTCCGTGATTGCTGCGTAGTTGTTGTTGAAGGAGGACCTAAACAACAGAAGAAATATAGGAGACTCATGATGCACCGAATAAAATGGGAGGAAGATATTGTCAAGTGCACTGAAGATAAAACAGAAGAAAAAGAAGAACCAAATTCATGCAAATTAGTTTGGGAAGGAAAAGTTCCAAAACGATGTTTCGGCGAAATTAAATTCAAACAATTTCCAATGGAGAAATCAGTTCGTGAGTTCTTTCAAAAACATCATTGTGAACATTTATGGGATTTAGCTTATTCTGGTGCAGTTCTGGAAGTATCAATGGATGACATTTAAATTTAAAATGTGTTAAGAAAAAAAACAATTTTATTACCAATATCAGACTCAAAATTGTTATAATTTAGTTCTTTGAAAGTAAAAATTTACGTTTTAAAGCTGGAAAAATGGCATTTTTATAAAATTCACTTGCATCTGAAATCATTTCAGTTACATACTCGTCATCATAATCAATCCATAATTTTGTAATGTTCCTAGTTGATTCAAAATCGAGTGCAGCAACTGCTAATAATGCCTTTCTTTTTCCAGTAACAAACATTTGCAATTGAATTTGAGCAAAATATTTTCTATTTAACTTTTCGAGATCAGTATATTGTGCAAAAGTGTTCGCTGTTCCGGGACATTTAATTTCAAGCACAAAATCTTTGTGCAAACCGTCAGGAGAAGCAGCAAAAAATGGATGTTTGTCATGACTCATAATTAAACCACATCTTTCCAAAGTGGGATATTCTTTTTGAACTTCTTTAAACACAAACTCTTCAAGAACTGTTCCTCTCATCATCATAAATGACCAACCAGATTTTTTGCCCAAAAATTTATCCACGAGTGAACCATTCTTCACAGTGCACCGCGTAGTCTCATATAATCTCGATGCCGTAACTCTCCCCATTCTTAATTGATGCCACAAATCTGTATCAGCTTGTTCAATTGTCATTTTATTTGCAAGTTTTATTATCTTTTCATTTTCAGCCATTATTTTTGCGCAGTGCTTATAAAAATCCTCATAACTTCCTTGACCAAACGAACTTATTAAATTATCTATTCTCAAAACATTTTCAATCTCTTGAATCTGTTGCAGTTGCTTTTCAGTCAAATTAATAGTCTTTTTCTTTTTTGTTATCTTAATAACATTATGATTCGATGAATCATTTTCGTTATTTTCTTCAATCTTTTGTTTTTTGGCGTCATTAGAAAAGTCATCATCAATTCTTCGTTTATTTCCACCTTTCTCATTAATTGACTCTAATTTTGTTTGTGTGCTGAGATATATTGCTAATATTTCTTGATGTTCACAAAATTCTAAAATAATATGAAATTTGTAATATATTTGAAAAAAATTAAGTTCTTCACTAACTCACTTTCGCATTGAAGGCAATGAACCCTTACAATTTCATTTTTACTAATTTTAACAATAATCTCTTGTGAATTAAAATCACAAATAATTTCCTCATCCTTAATTTCTTTAATCTCAATTTTATGTTGATTTATCGATCTTCTTGTCCTCCTTCTTGTGATTTTATTATTTAATGTCAGAAATTTAGTAGCACACAACATTTTAATTAACGTTTATCAAGCGTGTATGTCAGTAAAAACACAGAGCTTGTATTGTAGCAAAAGGCGCGCAAACAACTCATTGTCTAACGGAATTTAGAAATTCAAATTTAAAAATCTTGACTACTTTTGTTGTGCATGGTTGGTGTATTTCGTGGAATTGTCCAAAAATAATGTGAATCAGCTGTGAGAAATAAACTTCATAGATAGAAATTTATAAAATCTCATTAATTGCCAGGTGTTTTACTTTATACATTCTAAATCTAAATTGTATTATTGAATAATGTAAATTTATTAGAATAAGAAGTGTCAGTCTTTATTGTTTTGATAGAACTAATAAAATTAAAATATTCCGGATGTGAATAAGAAATTTTGATAAAAGGATATCAATTCAGCTGCATGAAATTAACATAATTTTTAATGGTAAGACATTCATTGTAAAGCAGAATTCAATGGAATATATTATGGAATATAAAGACATATATTCTCAACCACAAAAACCAATTTTTCTTATTTCTTATTGCTGCTGTCGATGATCGTCTCTTTCGCTATACTCATATATTACAAGAATATTGCAATTCTCTCTAATATTGGCAGTTATCACGACTTAACTCTTCCAACATTCAAATTAAAACAGTTCATGATATCAATATCAATCAAATAAGTGCAGCATAGAGAATAGGAAGAAAGAAAGAGAGAAGAAGAACATAAGGCACATTCATATATTGAGCGGCATTAATGCATGTATTTTTGCGCTATTGGTGAAGTACTATGATATTTAACCCATTCATTTTTCACGGATTACTCTCTTCTCGAATACAACAACGACGTACTATTAAAATGACCATGCTTTCAAAATGAGCATACTTGCACAAGAGATGCAAATTGAGATCTCATAGGTTCCAATTTATTATGATTATTTCCTTTAAATAACAGTTATGACGTTTTAATAAAGCCCGAACACAATATCATTATTATGCACAGACATACATTTGTCTTTTATATTCTCTTATGAGACTTTATTAAATGATTTTATTTCCTAATCGACTGTAACCAATGAAGACAAATGCATTAAATCGCACCAATGTCCAATGTCTTTATAGAGAGAGAAAACAAAATGCAAAATTAAAGATTTCATTGAAAGATTACATTTCTTTCTTTTTCTCTGCTTGTGCCTTTTGTGAGCCTCCTGGCAGCATAATGCCTTTAGACACATCCTCTATGATTTATTTATTTACTTGCTTCCATTTCTTTAAAAAATTTTTTTCTTTCTCGTTTTTTCACAATTCATTACAAATTCCTTTGTTGGCGATTAAACATGACTATGGTCGTGAAATTTCTAGTTTCTTTTTCTCGCTATGTTTATGTTCTTTGCTTCAATTGTAATTCAGAAGAACCTTCTCTCTTCTATGTGCATTTACTTACTTGTATCTTATCAGATCAATTTTCATCCACTACATTCTCGTTCACTCACTATGAGCCATGCACGATTTGTCGCGAAATTCTAGGAATGAGAAAATGAAAAATAGTTGCGAAAAAGTAATTTTTTTCATTGCACTATATGAAGAGAGTATGATCAGTTTTTCTAGTAATGCACACAATAACAGCAACGGCGAAGCGGTTAGAGGTGAAGTTACTAGATCATGCGCTTTATTTTAATTGCACTTTTGTGATTCTGTGTGTAAAATTATCACTCTTGTTTGTTTAGATATATACGCAATAATATCATATAAATTTTTCACCTTTAATCTCTAATTAAGCACAAATACACACGTAATCGACTAATGTAAACAAGTCATAAATAAATTTCATCTAACTAAAGTGACTTTTGTTTCTTCTTCTTCTCCCTCATTTTATAGTTAATTATAAAATTATATACACTGTACAATGGGCAATAATTCATTTAAGAGAGGAGAGAAATTTTAAGTAAATGATGAAATAAAAATGATCAGTTAAGAGACAGAGTTGTGCTTCGTTTAAAAAAAGATTTTATCATTAGAAGAAATTAACTTTTTAAAAACTTCTTCATGAAAATTTGGTGGAGAATAAATGTTATTTGAATTTGAAATTTTTAAGTCTCTCATTGAATTTCTAAAAAGATAAACAACTCTGACCAACTACACTTACTGATAGGGTGAGTGAGAAAAAATAACAAATAATAAATTTTTCATTATCGATCTGGTGTGGTATTTTAAAGATGTGAGAAGCAATAAATTGAAATCTGAAGCAGAGAGAAAAATTGAAATTATCTGAACACTGATAACAATAAATCAGTCACGAGAGTAAAGCACTCATACGCCACATATATAATTAACAGTTCTTTTTTTCTTACTCTTATCTCATTCTTTATATTTTTCTTTAACAACGACGACGATCATGATGTCCAAAAGAAAAGAGAAAAACATGAGTTTTAGGGCAGTAACAGCACAGAGATAAAAAAAAAAAATTTTCGTTTTTTATATTCTTGTGAGAAAGAAAAATTCTTCATTCGTCCTGTGAACGGGTTTTTATGAGTAAGAAATTCTGACAAGCGAGAGAGTTGGTGCTTTATTGTATTCAGTTTTTACTTTTTACAAATTGAATGTAGTTGCGCGAAATCACAAACAACTGCGTGGTGTTTCTTACATATATGTTCATCATCAAATATCTACCCAAAATAAAATCCAATAAGAACCAACAACACATTTTGTTAAAGAATTTATTCTCGAGAGAAAAGTGAGAGAATGAGAGAAAAATTTTCGCATACATCTCCAATATTCTTTCCATTATTATTCTCTGCTTGCTTTAAAATGACCAATCTCAATTACTGTTCTTATTCTTTCTCTTCATATACATTCATATAATATCGTCCAGTGCTTGTATAAACACATACGTTTTTCTCACTTCATTGACGTGTATTTGTGAATCACATTTGACTTTATATATTGTGTACAAAAGGAAAAAATAAAAAAAAAAGTCTAGTCGATTTGTATGTCAGTTGCTTGCCATCATTCCTCGTGTATAGTACTATTTGGAATCCACTCTTAGTTTAAAGTGATTTGATAAAATTTTGAATAAAATAAGAAAAAAATTTTTAAAAAAGAACAAAATTTCATAAATTTTTAAGTTTATTGTGAAAAGTTTTATATTTATGTAAATTAAAGGTAAGAAATAATAAAGAGAAAAGACGATAATTAATTCTTTTTTTTTTACAATACTTCTTCACAATCCACGTCGATTTGACATTATCGGAAACGAATTTCAATCTTTACAATTTTTTATTATTTTTTAAAAAAAGACATGTCGATGATAAGCGAATGAATTGTGAATGATGATGAATTAACATATAACATCTTCTTCATCTTTCTCTATACAAATTATGTTCACTCTTAGGCCGGCTTATAAATGTTTGCAATGAGCGACAGAAGGAGAGAAAATTTTTATGAGCTATAAAAAAAAGAATTAAATGCATTTTGTTTTTCTTTTACACTCGTTTGCGGCACACATAATGTGAATAATGAATTGTGGAATTTCTGTGTCCATCCATCTAGCTCTCTCGCGCTTTTATTCCTTAGTTCTTTATTTCTTAAAGTCATCAGAGAAATTTCTTTTACTTTTATGTGAAGATTATATCACACAAAATGCTTTGTAAAAGTAATGCACATGAGAGCGAAAAGATTCTTTTTTTGCGCGATCTGCATTGAGAACCAACTAGCGAGAGTGAAAGAGAGAGAGAAAAAAGGAAGAAGTCGTATGACCGAAAAGGAAAGAAAGCGAAAGAGCCAAAATAAAATTATACGACGAAGAGACGTTTAAAAAGAACTTGATGTAGATTTCTCGTACGTTTGTTGTTGTTCTTGCAAAATAAAAACACAAAATTAAATTCATGCTTATAAAAACGTAAAGAGAAAGAAGGAAAATTGCATTAATTCTTTTTAACAATATAAAGAGCGGAAAACATCCGGAGTTGTGCAATTCTCTTCTTGCACAAAAAAAACATATATCGTCGGCGGATGTTAATTTGCAATGATTATGTATTGATATGTAGATTATTGTCATTCAATGCTAATCATAAAGTCATTAAGAACACAACATGAAAATTATGTATAGTGAAATAATAATATAGTGCATAAACCTCATTTTTATTACATTTCAAATTAAATTACAAGACAAAGGTAGAACATGTATGAAAAAAAAATTCATCCGCTGATTTCAATGAAGTAAAAATAAAATTTGCTGATTAAGCATTTTATAGAGAAAGAGAGATGAGGTATGAATACACTTCATCAACAATATATTTTTTTTTTTCAATACATGTACATACATATATTATTAAAAAAAAAGAAGTTGATAAGCCCTACTTAATTATATTCTTATTATTACGAGTAAAAAAAGCGAAAAAGAAAAGATAGAGATGAGATGTATGTACACAAATGTAAATAATAATAATCAATATATTTTTTGTGTGCATGATGATGAGTTTTTTATTTCTTCTCTTTTCATATGCCTCTTTTCTTCATTAAATAACATAATATCTATTATATTTTTAACGAGACAAGACATTGCGATGTCAAACTCATCGTTAGAGTCTTTAGAAATTAGTGAATTGTGAATGAATATCTCAAGATGAGTAAAATTATAATTTAGCAGGCACCATCATCATCTATTTGGTGTTCTTCTTTTTATTCTAACAATCATTAACTGTAGTCTTCCGTATAAATATATCGAGTATGTAGAAAACATCTATCTTTTCATATTTTCAATTCAATGTGATAAATGATGATAGTTCAGCCCTAAAGGCTTTCCTTCTTCAATCGCTTACCTTTCTTTCGTCTTGTCAATGGTTATACGCGATATAGTCAATAGTGAAATATGTGTGTTGGCATAAAATTCATTATTTCTATTTTTATGAACAAGAAATAACTTTCCATCATAAAAAAGAATCAAATACAAATACGAGGAATGTACATCGTCATTATAGTCATCAGCATTATCGACGTTGTCGTCTTCACGTTAATTTTTAACTATTTGTTTATTTCAAAATCATCATACATCAGCACCATTGGATAGAAACTATAAAAATGTCTTCAACAATTCAATGTGTTTTCAAAGTAGATGGATGGTCGCGAAAATAATAATAATATGAATTGCGGCGATTTACCCGTGTATAACATGTGTATCCATTGAAATTGAACATATTCGATGATGAATTTCATCGTCTTTCGAAAAGAGAAGAGAGAAAAGGAGATGAGATATGAATGTGCTTAAGAATGAGCTCGCGCGTATAAAATTATGCCCCAAAAGAAATATAAAATAATTGCAAGAGCGTTAATAAAAAAGTATGGCTTTTGGGAGCTTTAAATAAAGCATTGAAAAAGACAAAAATGATGAGAGAAAAGATTTAATTTAGTGCAACAGAATGTTGCAAATATCATTCTCGAAAAAAAATATTGATTGATAAAGAAAATATTTGCAAATTATCGTTGAGCTCAACTTTTCATTTTAACCACATTAAGTGATTCTTGTGGTTTAATACAATGCAATAAACCACACAATTTTTCTCTTTCTTTCTCTTGTTACACAAATCTATAATTTTTTTTGTACTGAAGATAGGAATTTTTATTGAAAAAGTAACAATTTTATGAAATTATTGCAGTTCTTAGAAAATGAAAAATTATTGCAAGAAAGAACTCTTTTTAGCAATCACATGAGAAAATTAGCATCTTTTTACACAATAGTAAATACGCTAATGGAGATTGACGTAGTTCTTGCTAGCTAGTAGAATTAATTACTAGTAAATTTATCATTGATTGAACATGAGTGTAGGAGAGAAGGATAAAATAAATGACTGCTAAAAAACGTCAATATAGGAACATTAGCATTTGCTATCCATATAAAATCAACATAGAGACATCGGCTGACTGAGAAAGGCCAACACAGTGTGAGAAGAAATGAAGAGAAAGAAAACAAGAGAGATAAATTGTATTCAGCAGCAAAAACAGTCTCTTAAGAACGATATGACTCAAACTGTGATCTTCACATTAGCAATGAGAACGAAATGAAAACATGCAGTGTTATGCCATGTTAAATTAAGCGCTGGTTCAACTGCAAGTAAAAGAATAAGAAGTGGAGATGTAGATTTGAGCATAACATTTGAGCTTTTTTCACGTAAATTCAATTCATTAGAAATTTTATTCGCTATACTCGCGCGAGAGATGCATTATGTTTTTCATCTACCTATCTATCTCTCACATTACTTGCTCACTGCCTATGTACGTGCTTTTTTGGATCAATATTGCATTGTATCTCGCGCTCTTCTTGTGTCTTCAGTCTTCACGACTTTTTTTCTTTTCATTCTATCTATCTATCTATCTCTCTAGGTAAGCAGTGAGTACACAAGAGAGCGATGTGTGTAGAAATAAAATGAAGCAAAACCTTGAAGCTTATAATTTTATAATGATGCACTTTTATAACCATATACACAATACTATGCAATTAAACTTTTCTTTCCTTCTCACTAGAAAAACCATCTAGTAAACTCTTTTTATCCTCTTACGTGAAATTACCAAGAGAATTTAATTTCATTATAATGCACGTGCTCATCTGCTTCACCATTTAAGAAATACGTTAAAAAAGCAAAATTTACGACATTCAAGTGCAGAAGTAATGAACATTTTTTCTAGTCGCTGATCAAATTCAATAAATCATAAAGTTTATGATTTATTTTATACTTTTATGTCCATAGAAAGTTAATTAAAATCACTCAATGTGTTTACATTTGCATGAGAAATTTTCTCAATGTGCGCTTCCACATTTTTGTTTTGCATTTTTTTCTGACGAGCGCCGGACGAACAATAGACTGAATAAAAGCGAGAATTTGAAATAAATTCTATTTCCGCTTCTCAAAATAATGATTTGAAAGTATAATTGTATACAGTAAAAATAAAGAAATTCATTCGAATAAAAATTTACGTAAATGTTTCGAAGTTAGTCGACAAGCGAGCGATATAGATAACAAACAAATAAATGTTTAATACTAAAGAAAAATTATTCACTGCGTTGAGAATTTTTAATGAACTTCTTCTTTACTGATAAGTGCGGCGGCATGTCGATCATATGGAGTGATTTTTTTTTCTTTTTCTATTGCAGATAACATGTTGGTTCATTCATCATCATTTTTCTAAATAAAGATTTTACATTTTTTGAATTATCAACGAGTCTATGAGAGAGAGAGAATTCATCAATATTATTAATATTAACTATTATTGAGCTTACTACCTAGTCTGACTTTCTTTGTCACTTCTAATCAAAGCGAGCAATCTTCACTGAATAAGAAGAAAAACATACAAAACAAATTTAGGTAAGAACTGAACTGTTTGCATTTTTGATTTATGATGTGATAGTCATGTAAATTTCGTTGTGTGTTATTTGAAAATTTGAAAAGAGGAGCAAAAAGAAGAAGATTAAGAAACTGATCATCAATGCTGTACGTCAGCCACATACTGAGCCAAAATAATAAATCAAATAACATATACAAACCGTGGTTGTAGGTTGTAGCAAGTGTGGCTCACAATTTTCCTTCTCTTCTTCTTGTTTCTCTTTTTCTCACACTTACTCATTCTTGCGTGTGCTTTAAAATAATATTTGTTCTTCACAATATGCACATCTCATTTGCTACTACAAATTTTATTTCATATAAAAATTTACAAGACATAAAATGAACATAACATGATATTAAAGTTTCAACATTGGAGGGCGTTTTATGTCAATCAAATTGTCTATATTTTGCTAATAATCTTTCTCTTACACACAGACAATGGTGTTAGTTTTGAATGGCGTACTTCAAGATGAGTGTATTCCACTCGATACACATTCGCTTTTTATGCAACATCCAATTTATCGTGATACAGCAAATCAACTCCTATCAATTCCTTCAAAGACAGTAAGTTATAATGGGAGTGACTAAAATTGAAATTTGTCTCTAGTAAAATTTTACATTTTCTCACAAAATACAAAATCTAGATTGGACCGGTAGGTCTTTTATATATAGGACAACGTGAAATGGCAGCAGTTGCACCACATGACAAGAATGTTCATATTGTTGGCTCTGATGATGCTACAAGTTGTATAATTGTTGTTGTTAGACATTCAGGTATGTTTTTAAAATACAAAATAAAGAAATGCAGAAACAATTTCAAGTCTCCTTTTTGTCTGATTAGGCTCTGGAGCAATTGCATTGGCACATTTAGATGGAAACGGTACAGATGAAGCTGTATCAACAATGGTTTCACGTGTTCAAGAATTAGCTTTAGGATATCCTGAGGGTAGAATTGAATTGCAATTAATAGGTGGATTTAGAGATCAACAGGGCTATGCTGAAGATTTATATAGTAACATTATGCGTAAGTTGAATTTATTTCAATAATTTTTCTCTATGTGCATACAAGAGTGAGAGAAAGAGAGAGAAAGTTGCTATTAGACGAAAAATCTCCAATTACAAATTAAAAGAATGTATGTATATGTATGTGACTACATTGTGAGGATAAATTTTAACGTGAGTGTATTTTATGAGGTCGTTAAATGTGCTGAGCGCAAAGGATGTTCATGAATGAAATTAATGATGTCCAGTGTTATATTATCATGTCTTTATTAACATTATTATAAGAGAAAATTGATTATCCTTTCTCTCTCTTTTCATTGAAAAAAAAGATGTTTAAAAATCTGAAAAAGGATTTTTCTAAAATCTATCAATCTATCCTATTGAACATTGTCCAATTAAAAAGCTATGTACCGTAAGTACAAAAGAAGCTCTATAAAAAAATTCTCTCATGTCTCCTTCTATTTTTCTATCATGCATTTATTGAACGTAATTAAATTAGAAATATTCTTTACTGTATGACATAGAAATAGAATCTAAAAAGCAAAGAGAGAAAAAGAGAGTGGTATGAGGTCATGACTGTCATCGTAGTTTAGGAAAATCTTTCGATTTATATTCAAATGTATAAATTTTGCTATTGCATTCAAATGAGAAAGAGAAGACTAATAGATATTGAATGCTGAAAATTGTAATTGTAATTGATTTGCATGGAATTTAAGAGAAAAAGATAATAGAAGCAGAAGCAGCAGCAACTGTTTCAATTAAGACATAAACGTGTATAATGTTGTTTATTTGATTATATTATGCGAATTTATATGTATTTTGCCTTAAAAGATCTTTATTACCTATAATAACAATAACATTTAAGCATTAATAAAGTGACCGAGAAATCAATGAGTTTCATTCATGCATGACTCTTTTGGGTAATAGATATATTCGAAAATTTATTCAATCAATTTAAAGCCATCAATGTTCGCGTGAAATCTCTCTTTCACTCTTACGAATGGGTGTTGAGTTGATTCAATTTGGTCAATTAGACGAAGACGTACATTGTAATCATTTCATACACATATACTTGTATATGATGATATTGATGAAGAAGAAAAATTTAATTGACCCCACATCTATATATTTATAAATGACGAAGTAATAAAATTATTTCATTTTTAATTCAATTTGTGTAAAGACAATGTGTCTTTGAATGAATTGTCAAGTGATGGGAGTAAAAAATATGTCTTTTTAAGTGAAATTAATTGCCCTCTCTCATTTTCCTTTTATATTAATTTTATTCTCGTTAGTGAAGAAGAATTTGATGAATGAAGATTTTCATTGAGATAAAATTCTTCAATGAATTTATTTTTATTCTTTGCTGACTGAGTAAGAGAACAATTTTTCGAGAAAAAGAAAAAAAGTATTAATCAAATAGGATGAATGAGGACAAATCACCTGTAAGAGGAAAGAGTTTAATCATTGCACATTTATTTAAAATCACAAACTTTTGAATATTGGAAACTTCTTTAATGAATGATGAATAGGAGAGATATGCAGAATGTGACCGATTGAATATAAGGGCAATTTAATATATGTGAATGTAGGGTTGGATTGAATGATGATGATGATAATCTTTGAACACATTGTTAGACAAATTTGAATAATAAAATTTCAATTTTTCTTTTCCTTTCTATATGCAGAGTCATTTCACAAGCATCCGATGGAAATCGATTTAACGCAAGCATGCATTGGAGAAGTGAATACGATATTAAGGGGCGAAGTTAATTGGCCCATCATTTATGGAATTGGTGTAAATACCAGAACGGGAGAAATATTTCCTGCAACATTTCCTGATAAAGGACCAGATCTTTATTTACGGTTTGTTTATTAGATTTTATTTAAAACTTTAAAAAATAACAAAATTAAATTTTTCTTAAAGATGTGCAAGACATTTTACGGGAGGACATCAAGTTCTTGACATTTATGATTCACAATTAGGAATGTTGAGAATTGGACCATTTAATTATGAGCCATTAAGAGGTGTTGACTTGTGGTTATCACAGACTGATGAGTTTATTCTTCAGCATTTATCAACAACACCTGACGTTGAACCACCTCATTTTGTGATGCAAGTTCGTTCTACTTTGAAATATATTCAAGAAAATCAGTTTCCTGGCAAGAAAAATTTTGTACGAAAACTTATAGCAAACTAATCAATTTTTCTTTACAGCAATAACTGTTTTTAGAGAAAATAGACCACTTTATTATAGACGAGATGAAAATTCTGGCTTATGGGTACATGTTCGATATTAATATGAAAAATGGACAATACACAAATATAATCATTCTTTATGAATAAAATTTTATTACATGACTCTTTGTTCACAAGCATACACATGACATCACTTCCTATATTATTTTTTCCTTCTTCTTACATGTTGTAAACGGTTTATTTGTAAATAAATATAATAAAATTACTAGTTTAAAAAAGATTTAAATGCATTTCTGATTAATGACATCTTATTACAGCATTGAAAAAGGAAAAGAAATGTTGGTAATCAATTTCATCGATCTTAAAAATAACTGACAATTTTCAAAAATTTTAAAAAATAATTCAAAATTTTTTGTGACAGTTATATTCAACTTAAACGCGTTTTTTGAACAGATTGTTATTTTCGAGAGTAAACTTTGAATTCGCTGTGCACAGAAATAATTTCGACAAAGAAAGAAAATTTAATTTTGAATCGGAAAAAGGCACTACAATTTAATCAATTGTGCACTGAGAGATCCGTTGTGTTGTAATTAGTAGTGTGAAGTTTTTATATTGTATAGAATTTACGCGAAGAATTGTGAAAAATGATTGAAAAAATGGAGACCGAAGAGAATGAAACTCCAGGTAAAAAAAAGAGATTTTTTTCTTCATTTGCTCAATTATTCGATGCGAAATAAAGAAAATGATGAAAATCATCATTTCGCTGATGTCATGATATTGTGATGAAATAATAAATTGATGTTTCATCCTTATATAGATATCACTCCCTCAGATCATAACATGGAGGATGAGCTGAGAAGCGAAGCAACGTTTCAATTGACTATCGAAAACTTTAGTAAAATGTCTGAGACTATGCTCTCAGAGGCACATTATGTGCGTGGATTACCGTGGAAAATAATGGCCATGCCACGCTCGTCGAATGACAAAGACAAAAGTTTAGGATTTTTCCTACAATGCAATGCCGAATGTGACTCAAATTGGAATTGTTCGGCAACAGCTGACTTGCGTTTGCTGTCTTTCAAGAAGGATATACCACCTGTTTCAAGGAAAATTAAACACGTCTTTTACAACAAGGAAAATGACTGGGGTTTTTCAACCTTTCAATCTTTCGCTGACATCCTCGATCCAGAAAAGGGCTATATACAGAATGACACGATAGTTTTGGAAGTGCATGTACAAGCAGAAGCACCGCATAATGCGTATTGGGACTCAAAAAAACTGACAGGATACGTTGGCCTTAAGAATCAGGGAGCAACATGTTACATGAATTCTCTCTTGCAAACACTTTACTTCACAAATGAACTTAGAAAAGCTGTCTATAAAATGCCGACAGAAGCTGATGACAGCAGTAAATCCGTAGCTCTTGCACTGCAACGAGTATTTCATGAGCTACAGTCCTCAAACAAGCCTGTCGGCACAAAAAAACTCACAAAAAGTTTCGGATGGGAAACTCTGGACTCTTTTATGCAACACGATGTGCAAGAATTTTTACGCGTCCTTCTCGATAAATTAGAAATCAAAATGAAAGGTATGAAAAAAATGAAAACATTTCATATTATTATGCAACATTATGTTTAATATTTTTATATCTTCAGGTACTTCCATTGAAGGAACAATACCACGATTATTTGCGGGTAAAATGATTTCATTCATCAAATGCAAGAATGTCAACTATAAGAGTACCAAGACAGAGACTTTTTACGATATTCAACTCAATATCAAGGGCAAAAAGAATGTCTATGAATCATTTGACGATTATGTGTCTACGGAAATACTGGACGATGAAAATAAATATGATGCTGGTGAATATGGACTTCAAAAGGCTGAGAAAGGTGTTATTTTTGCTTCTTTTCCTCCCGTTTTACATTTGCATTTGCTTCGCTTCCAATATGACCCTATGACAAACAACTCAGTTAAGTTCAATGATCGTTTTGAATTTCATGAAAAAATCAATTTGGATAAGTACTTGGAGAAGCCAGAAGAAACACCAGCCAATTATATTCTGCATGCCGTACTAGTGCATTCTGGTGATAATCATGGGGGGCATTATGTTGTATTCATTAATCCTCGAGGTGATGGCAATTGGTGTAAATTTGATGATGATGTAGTTTCTGCCGTTCCTAAGACAGCAGCTATCGATCAAAATTATGGTGGTACTGAAGATGATTTTATGCTTAATGTGCGCAATTGTACAAACGCTTATATGTTGGTTTATGTACGAGAAGCACAAATGAAAACAATTCTTCAAGAAATCGCTGAAGAAGACATTCCTTCGGAGCTTAATGATAAACTAAACGAGGAGAAGCGTATGGAATTGGCAAAACGAAAGGAACGCAATGAAGCATCAAATTACATTAATGTAAATGTGATTTTGGAAGATTATTTTGATGGCCATCATGCAAACGATCTATTTAATCCTGACGCTACTCATTATAGATGTTTTAAAGTGAAGCAAAATTCTTTACTTCATGAGCTTGTCACTCTAATTCAAAGCACATTCAAAGTGGCACCATTAAAAATGCGCTTATGGTCATTTTCATATATGGGAGGACATGGAGGTGGACAAATGTATCATCATAATTCGACAAGTGGCAGTGGTGGTTTACTCGGAAATGGTCTTTTTAACATAGATCTCAATGATCCCGAGTTATTAAATAATCCAGTAACATATTTGTCACGCGATCACAATCCATGGACATTATTTTTAGAAATGCCGCCACCTGATCTTGAATGCACGGCTCTGCCTCCATATTCGGCAAATGTTCACTTGCTTGTGTTCTTCAAGTATTATGATCCTGTTAACAAATCTTTAACATATGCCGGTTCACGAATTGTTGTGCATGACGAAAAACTCATAGATCTCGTGCCGGAATTGAATGAGCTTATTGGAATGCCGCCGGATACTGCACTTGATTTTTATAAGACGAAATCAAAAGTTGATCCACAAGCTCAATTATCGTCACTGGCGAAAAATGGTGAAATATTTATTTTTGAACGTAATGAAAAGTTGCCGCACTTGGAATTACCAACCTATCTCGACTATTATAATGATTTGCAATTTCGTGTGGAAGTCACTTTCATCGATAAGAACATTCAAAATGATAATGGATTCACAATTGAACTTTCAGTAAATTCAACATATGATCAAATGGCTAAAGTAAGTTTCTTTTGATTTATATATTGAGAAAATTTTAATAATTATTTTTAATTTAGGCTGTTGGTCAACGAATTAATGTAGATCCCTATGAAATTCAATTTTTCAAAAGTGTAAACTATAAAGATATACCTGGTCCACCAATACCCGGTTCATTTGAGGGACAATTAAAGGACATTCTACAGAGCAAATCAAAAAATAGTAAAAAATTTCTATTCTATCAACGACTTTCAATGAATATTAATGACTTGGAGGACAAAAAACCATTCAAGTGCATGTTCCTTTTGCCGAGCAATAAAGATATGAAAGAAGTAACGCTTTATCCACATAAAAATGGTACTGTCAAAACTCTTCTTGAGGAAGCGGCAAAAGTTGTTAAATTTAGTGATAGTAATAGCACTAAGCGACTACGCATTTGTGAACAACACAGCTCGAAATTAATATGGCCAGGTCCTCCCGAAAATACATCCCTAGATAAATTGCAAGTTTATAGCGAATCGGCAAGTCAAACTCAAACGCAAAAGTTTTTGCGAATTGAAGAAGTACCAATGGACGAAATGGATATCGATGAGCAAATGGAAGCTCTAGTTCCAGTGATTCATTTCCACAAAAATTTATTCACAATGTTTGGCGTGCCGCTTTTGATTAAAGTTTGCGATCAAGAGACATATAAAGATGTAAAAAATCGTATTCAAAAGAAATTGAACATTTCACAGTACGAATGGGAAAAATATAAATTGGCAATTATTCAAAATAAATCAGCTAATCCTGTCGACGACAATGACAAGGTGATTTTGGAGAAATTTCAGGGTGGCGAAGAAAGCTCTCGTTGTTTACTTGGACTAGATCATGCAAATAAGAGCGCTTATCCTACCACAAAATTGAATATCTTTGAAAAATCTATCAAGATTTATAATTAAAGAGACATAAATAACAAACATACACCATCAACACCATCGAAGAAGAAGAAGGAGAAAAGAAATAGTAAGAGCATCATTCGAAATTCATTTATTATTTTATATAGACTTATCTTTCGAGTCCTTCTTTTATCTTATTCTTCTCATATACCTGCATGAAATATATTTACAGATATGATGCATTTGTGTTTTCATTAACTTTTCATAACGATCAAAAAAATATATTTGACGATTTTATTCACATTCAAATATGAGTATAACACACACACATGCATGTTGAGAGAAAAATTTGCAAAAAATAAAGTGATTACAGTATATTATGAAAATATAAAAACAACTGCTGTTATGTGTGAAAGTTGAAAATGAAATAAAAGAGGATTTTCGGATTTTGCACTGAATAAATGAAACATCTCTTTCTCTCACATATATTCCTTATTTTTCTCCTCTGCTCATTTATCTTTTAATTAAATTCAAATAGATATCAATTACTATTTAATTAAGGAATTGTTTTCAACTATAATGAGAGATAGAGACAGTGAATAAAAGAAAACAAACGATAAAGATTACTATTGTTAATATAATTTTTTATATTATGCGATTTCGGAGACCTTTTTAAAAGTTATTATTGCTGCGAAAGATGATGAAAGAAAGAAAGTGGTGAATAGAAAATAAAAATAAAATATCGTCTAGAAACAAAAAGCTCCTTTTAAATTATAATAAACGATTTTATTGCCTCTAATCAATGAATTTTTCAATATAAATTTCTTTTTCATTATGCCTAACATAAAGATTCATTTTTTATTTTTTTGTTTTAATATTTTTATATAATTCAATTAGTGATTTTATTATTGAGTAATTTCACATTCAGTTAATGATGAAAGTTGTTTCTTTTATTGAATTAAGGCGAAATGATGAAGGTTGAAGAAGAAAATGAAGTTAAATATGAAACACACAAAAAAACATTTCCTGTGAACTTCAATGTTGTATCAAAAATTTGATTAAAATGCAAAGAAGAAATGAAAATAAAATATTCTTAACTATAAATTAAAAATGCCTTTTTGTTGCTTCCAATTAAGTCAAGCTAAAATTTTTATTGATTACAGAAATTTATTTTTGCAGAAAATACAAATTAAGATGTGAATGTGTACCATAAATAAAATGATGTTTTGTCTCTCAATAAAGTCTATACATAAAATCTAATAATAGTAAGAAATTCAATTTAAAAAATATTTAATCATCATCATCTTCAGATTCGTCAGAGTTTATGTACTTCTTAGCATTCTTTCGACGTCTAGCTGGAGTTTTTTTCGATGATGAACTCTCTTTTGAAGATGATGCTTTGCTCAAGTGTTTTAATTTCATCTTCATGCTCTCAGAATCAGATGAACTCGAATCTTCGTCATCTATAAAAAAAGTAATTAGCACAAACTATTTCACCATGTTTTTATTTTTTACTCACCATCTTTATTTTCCTCTTCAGACTCTTCACATTCAGTTACTTTTTGTTTTGCTTGAGAGAAAATCTTTTGCAAAACAATACTGTCTTCATAAATAAGTGATGCCTCTTCATTGTAAATCTGCGCATTCTGGCATAATTGGAAAAAGTCTTTTTCCAAATCAGCAAAATCAACATATTTTGCCTCATCAATGCGCAAGAGAATTTTCTTAATGTCCAATGGTTTTTTAATGACTTCATAGTAATCAGGTAATTCACGACGAGATGGCAACTTCATAAATGGTTCACTCAAAATTCTACCTTCAATTTCGTACTTCATAACAATGCTCATGATTTTCTTCATTTGCTTCTTCATTTTTGGATCAGTAATTCCCTTTTTACGCTTAGTAATTGTCGATGTAATGCTCTCATCATCAGAATCCTTTCTACGTTTCTTTGATTTTCTTTTACGTTCACGTTCTTCCATTTCAAGTTCTTCATCAAAATCAATATCATCACCATCAATTGCTTTTAACCATTCCTTTTCAGTCAAACTATCAGTATAATCAACTTCCTTTCGTTGACGTGATCCACGACCGAGAATAGCAGAATCATCTTCATCATCGTTCCAACCGCAATCATCATCTTCTTTTGTAAGCCAATCAGGCAATTCTGATTCTTCTAC